>PVIU01005193.1:0-116647 GCA_004026605.1 Ondatra zibethicus
TCATAGGTGGTTTTTAAACATAAGGCAAAGAAAACCATCTTACAAACCACAATCCCAGAGAATTTAGACAACAATATGGACACTAAGAGAGACCTACATAGATATAATCTACGTGGGAAGTAGAAAGTATAAAAAGACAAGATCTCCTGAATAAATTGGGAGCATGGGGACCTTGGGGGAGGGTTGAGGGAGGGAGGGGAGTGGCAGGGAGAAGAGCAGAGAAAAATAAAAAAAATTAAAAATTAAAAAAAAACAAAAAAACAAGAAAACGTTAAAATAGAAACATTTTACATGAGGCAGAAAAAAAACAAAAAAAAAAACAAAAAAAGACAATAAAAAGCAGTTCTTACTAACAATGTACATATACTTAGATATGAAATTTGTATTAGGTAAGATGAATAATAAACTTTACATTGACCAGGATATAGTTGTAAAGATAATGAATCTTAGAGTTCTACCTACTTCTAAATAACAGTGTTTTATACTTAGATACAGGTCATGTACCTAAAACATGAATAAGAATGGGAGATTGAACTTAGAAAAGTCAAAGGTGATGGATACCCATGTAAAGTACTGAGGTCAAATTTAATAGTATATTGTTCATCCTTTGAATATTAAACTTTAATATCCACTTGAAATTCTTATATTTTAAAAAATTAAAATTTAAATACACTTGCAAAAAAAAGATTTATTTATTTACTATGTAAACAGTGTTCTGTCTGTGTGTATGCCTACACACCAGAAGAGGGCACCAGATCTCATTACAAATGGTTGTGAGCCACAACTTGGTTGCTAGGAATTGAACTCAGAACTTCTGGAAGAGCAGCCAGTGCTCTTAATCTCTGAGCCATCTCTCCAGCTCTTGGTCAAGGTCTTAAGGATTGACAGAAATACAGGCTAGCCCCTATGAGGTTCTAGAGATATAAAAGCTACTTGTACACTATGTTCACTGTGCTTTGACATTCTTTTAGGGAAAAGAAAGTTGCAATGGTGGGGTGATCTAGAACCACTCAGTGAATCAAGGGAGAATTTGAAGAGTACTCTGGGTGAAAATAATGCATTGGTCATTGTCACTTCTGAATTTCTTAGAGTCTGATTCTAGAAGACAGGCCAGATGATGAATGAAGAGTGCTATTACCTGCCAGGGAATGAATGGATTTGTTTTCTTTGTGAAGCTTTAACAATGGGTGTTTTCTTAGTACACACATTTAATTCAGTAAACATAAAATGATATGGATGTAGGGAAAATAATAGAGAGTTAGAGGGAGTATGTGGAGGTGCACCAAGTCCTGCCTTCTGTATAATTCAGGGAAGATATGACCATCATGCCCATTTCTGTTACACAGGCAGAATGAAAACAAATCCATGATGAAGATATAGCCAAATCTAGTAGCAATTAAACCAGTTTACAAGATCGTATCGCCAAACAATTCCTATTTGTGTTTAAAGACCTACTGGGGCTGGTCCAGTCGAACGCCAAGTCAGCCTCCTGGGGCTCAGTAGAATCAGAGTGGGCAGGGAATTCTCCAGAAATGAGATGAAGAGTGAGAACAGAGAAACAACCTGGAGTTCTAACTCCACACATCCCCAGGTCCCATTTCCTTCCCTGGGGAAGGAAGAGCTGGCATACAGAAATGTGTGCTGTCCTCAGAGGAAGGGGGACTCTCAGAGGTTGGGCTCCGTGGTTGTGAAACCATTAGGAGGACCACAGCTTGGGGTTGAGTCAACCTTGGGTTTAGAATGTGGTGCTCGGTCTCCCAGGCAGAAGAAAGGAAGGAGACAGAGGAGACCTGTCTGAACTGCTTTGTGTTCTAGACCCTGGGACTGGGCCAATGAATGCTCCTGACCTTGGCATCTCCTGAGAGGGGCTTTCTGGTGTTGAATCACAGATAAGTTGGAGAGCAGTTTAACCTCCTCTAGCTAACGAGGAGTCTCCAGATTTGTCACTAATGTGGGGAGTTTTTTTTTCACTCATCAATGTCTTAGATGGAGACAAATACCACAAGGGTAAGTTTTTATTTTTATGAAGTTCTTTCTATTTGTGGAATGTAGACAGGAATAATAATGAGCAGCCATGTTTCTGGGCTTTGTTGGGTAGCAGCCATTATAGGAGCAAGCACAAAGTATTAAAGAGAAATAGCATTCTCAGATGCCTCCACCTAGAAACAGTAAGATTTATTTCTTAATTTATTATAACTCAAATGTTTTAAAAATAGAGTATTTGAAATGTCATCAAAAATAAACTGTATATGATAAAAGTAAAAAAATTAAAATAACCATTTAATGATAATTTGGGGCTAATGCAGTGGTCCTTAACTTTCCTAATGCTGCGACTCTTTAATATAGTTCCTCATGTTGTGGTGACCCCCAACCATAAAAATTTTTTCCTTAATACTTCATAACTGTAATTTTGCTACTATTATGAATTGTGATGTAAATATCTGTGTTTTCCAATGATCTTAGGTGACCCTTGTGAAAGGTCATTTGACCCCCAAGAGATTGAGATCCACAGGTTGAGAATTACTGGGCTAAGGAATGTTCAATAATTGAGTACAGAGCTTATTTTGAGAATCATAGCAGCTAAGCCAAAAGGGAAACAACAAATTGTATAGCAATCATGGTTAAGCAGGATGTCATATGTATGCCCATTCATAGAAATATGCTGTAACTCCAGAAGTGTGGTATATACATGTAATCTCAGCAACCAATAGACAATTAAGAATCTTGAGTTCAAGACCAGACTCAGCTACATGGCTAGTATATGTCTCCCTCATCCTCCTTGTTCTTATCCTCCCTCCACTTATTTCCCCTACTTCTTCTTCCTTCTTCTCCTTTTTTGGTGACAGGATCTCCACATAACCTGGCTGTCCTGAAACTTGCTCTGTAGACCAGGCTGGCCTTAGAACTCACAGATATTTTCCTGCCTCTGCTTTCCAAGTGCTGTGATTAAAGATATGCACCACCACGGCCTGGAGTCAGTACATGACTTAAGAAAAGATAAGCAGTGTGTAGTACTTTGTCCCTGCAACAGCAGCACTTGGGAGCCTGAGGATCTCCACAAAATTGGAGTGATCTTGGGCTACCTATTGAGTTACTGGCTAGTTTGTGCTTTATTCCCTGTCTAAAACAAAACAAAACAACAACCCAAACAAGCAAACAAAAAGAGTCTCAACATGAAAACTATAACAAAATCAAATCACATGACTCTAATAAAAACAAAAGAAGTGTGTGCTGGTAGAGCCATGTGTGCAATGGGAACACTACAGAAGCATCACTTCTGTAACAGATGAAACTCACTGAGGATTTGAGTCTTAGGCAACTTAAACGTGAAGTTAAGGTAATATTTTTATATTTAAATATATAGAATCAAAATAAAGAAAGTCAGGAAGAACTAGCAATGTCCCAATTCTCTCAAAAACACTGCTGAGTTTGTAGTTTCCCTTCAGAGTGTGATGTGACTGATGCCGGCTGGGCATGTGACACATGCGACTTTATTTTCTCAGCCAGCATTATGTAATAAGGACCCCTTCTACTTCTCAAGTATGAAGATTGTCGTAGTGACATAATGGTTGGTCACACCCGTGCTCAACAAAATGCCTGTGATATTATCTTGTGTTGGTGTTTGCTCTGTTTTGATTTTAAGAAAGAAGCCACTGGGTTTCTTTGCTCAGCAGTTGAGGGTGGTTACTGCTCTTGAAGAAGACCCAGGTTCAGTTCCCAGGCAACACAGGGTGGGCCACAACTGTCCACAATTCTAGTCCCAGAGATTCTGATGATTTCTTCTAACCTCCGTAGGCTCTTGCTTTCACATGGGTGCACATATATATATATATATGTATATATATATATTCAGACACACACATAACACACACATACACAGCATATTACAAATATTATAAAAAAGAAACCACACTACATAGGTATGCACCTGGCTTCATGTTTAGAGTACTTCATTAGAATATCTTCAGCACAGAGTTTTCATTCAATGGATTTAACACTTGAAAACACTTGTGGAGACTAGATCATTTTTTCCTCCCCACCCACAGAGGAGTTAGCTGAGTAGAATCTGGGTGCTGAAATGAAGGTGATCTCTTTCACAGACACTGGACATCACTGTCCCTATAAATCTCACTCAGTAAGTATTTTCTTTACATTTATTTGCTTATTGTGTATGTGTACAAATGTGCATGTATGCATCTTGTGGAAGTTGGCTTTTCTCCTTCCACCATGAAGGACACAGGGATTAAACTCAGGTCACAAGTCTTGTGGCAAGTGCCTTTACCTGCAGAGCCCTCTCACTAGCTGTCACTCAGCAAGTCTCCAAACTATGAGTGGGTATACATTTATAGAGTACCAGTCACTGATTACAGTGGTGGGCATGAGTAAAACTCAAAGTCAATTGTTGTCCTTAGGGATGTTAGAGTCATGGAGAAATAGCTCCAAACAAACACAGAAGTGAATACATCACCAAAGGAGAGATGAGACTCCTGTTAGGTACAACGGTTCTCTTTTTGGTCACCAATTGTCCTCTTTGCGTTTAACCATGAAACCTCTGGGGAGTGTGTGTTCTCACAGCTCTCACAAAATAGCATGCTCTTGGAAGGTGCTGAGGAAGACAGATCTGCCATTATGCCTGTCATATTCTAACCCTGTCCAGAGATAAGGCATCATCAGATGACAGCACAGAGGTAAAATCTTGGGGAACAACATCTCTTGAAACGTAGGCAAGGAATCGTGTTATAAAAGGACTGGCTTGGGGCTGGAGAGATGGCTCAGAGGTTAAGAGCATTGCCTGCTCTTCCAAAGGTCCTGAGTTCAATTCCCAGCAACCACATGGTGGCTCACAACTATCTTTAATGGGGTCTGGTGCCCTCTTCTGGCCTGTAGGCATACACACAGACAGAATATTGTATACATAATAAATAAGTAAATATAAAAAAATAAAAGGACTGGCTTGTTGAATGCTGAAATACAGCAAATACTTTAGGAAAAGCTGCACTTAGTAGGAATACTGTTTACCCCATTCTCCACAATGGAAAGGAACCTTACATGTTTGGCACATGTGCAAAGGTCATGACATGTTTCTCAGACAGCAGCACAGCAAATATAGGCAAAGACACATTCTTCTGGAGATGCTCCTGACACCTTACATGGCTTCACTGTTAATTCAGAGAACAAAGTACACAGTAGTATTTTTCTGTCTGCTGTGGCAGGTTAGATGCTTTTGAACTGAGTGTCTGCATCCGACCCTGTCCAAATGCCGGTGTTAAACTCTGCAATGTGTGCTGTTGGTCAGTGGAGCCCGAGGAGGAAGTAGGTTTAGATGAGGACATGGCATGAAAGCCCTGTGAAGGAATTAGTGCTCCTCTGAGGAGGAAGTGGGTACAGTTTCCTCTCTGCCATGTGAGGCTACAGAAGAGGGAGGCAGCAATCTGCCATCCGGAACACAGGCCCTCACTGTGACCCAACCTATGGCTACCTTAAACTCAGAATTCTTGACCGTGAAGATTGTGAGCAATAGAAATCCATGGTCTAAGTCACCCAGTCAATGATTTGTAAAAAATATCCTGAACGAAGACAAGGGTTGATTCTTTAGAGAAAGAACAATGTCCATTTTTACTTCCACAGGAAATAGGATAGTAATGTTGGGTGATTATATGCATACTTACTTGATTGTTTATGTGTGTGTATTTCTGTAGGTCTAATTTATTAACTATGCAAACTTGCAGTGAAATTCATTTCTACTGTTACAATCATCAGAAAAATTCAATAAATAAGAAAGCTTAAAAAATTTAAAACACAGGACTTTTTTTTCTTTAAGAATTCTTTAGTTGTGCATTACAATCTGCTGTAATCCACTGAAGACAGGAATTAGAGTTGGGCTCATTTACGGAGGTAAGGGCAAAATTCAAGGAACCCATGAGGGATGATGAGGCACTCAAGGCCCATGATTATGGAAAACTTTTTCTACCCTTGAGCCTCAAATAACAGGGAAGAGGAACATCATTGAAACCTAGGCATAGCCAGCTATGGCAGATAGTCGGCTAACTCAGAGCCGTGGTCACTGGGCCAAGGAAGGAAGGACAGATGTGAGAGTGACTTTGCGGAGAGCCTCTTGGAGCTTACCTCTACAAATCAGGCTTCACCAAAACTGCAACTGAGCTAACAATGCAATATGCTTTGAGATCATTTAGAGCTAAGCACTCTTACTGCTTACACACTATGTATTCAACTTGCTTAGAATTAACTGACCTTGAAAAAAAAGCCAATGTAATCAACCTTAACTATGTTTTGGGCTCCCAGTGCAATTAAGTTTTTACAAGCTAAGATGAATAGTTTGAATCTTGTACTGTGTTCTGGATGGTGTTCCCCATTTTTCCATTGTGACTCATTCATGCCCCTAATTCAGAGCAATGTCCATGTAAGATGAGGCGACTTGACTTAAGTGCACCTACCGTTGAAAACAATGCCTACTACAAAAATGTTGGAAGCAACGTGTGGACATAAGATGATAAGACCTGTTTGTGGCTTTGTGTGCTAATCCCTGTCAGTAGGGTCAGAAAAAAACCAATTCCTTCCCTCATGAGCTCCTGTTTAAGACAAGTGTCTTATTCATTTTCCATTTGCTATGCTGTTCAAGAGAGAGGAGGGTGGTTGTTCAAGAGATCAGAACTCCAGGACTGGCCAGGGTCACTCTTGATTTAGGAGTTAGACTTTGCTATTATGCAGCACCAGGCCAGACAGAGGAGGCTGTGGCATCCTGTGTGAGGGATGGATGTTCTGTCTCTCTTTTGTTATCTAGCCTGTTCCTCTCTTTGATCCAATACAGTAAGAAGCCAGAATGTGAGAGACCCATCTGATGTAGTCCTTAGAGACTCCTACAGGGTATGGGAAGTTAGAGCTTGGATCTGAGGCCAGCTGGTGAGTAGCCAAAAATGCTTTGCCTGAATCATATCCAGAGAGGTGGGAGAATGGACCAGTTTCACTGCAACCAGGAGTAAGGAATTTCCAACAGGTTTGGATGTAACAGATGTCAAAACTACCTGCTTGGTTCAGGAATTGGGAAGTCCTTGATGACCTTCAGTAAGATGGTCCAAAAAGCAGAGAAATCCAATATAATAGACTACTTGAGATAAAGAATAGGAAATGGGCCTGGTGGTGGTTGTGTAGGTATTTAATCCCGCACTCAAGAGGCAGAGGCACGTGAATCTCTTGAGTTGGAAGCCAGCCTGGTCTACAGAGTGAGGTTGAGGTCAATTAGGGCCTCACAGACAAACCCTGTCTCCAAAAATCAAATCCACACCAAAACAAACAAACAAACAAACAAACAAACGAATAAAGGAAATGGTTGTTATGGAAAGGGGACAGTTGTTAATTGTTTTTGAAACAGAGTTTCATTTAGCTCAGGCTGGCCTTAAACTCATTCTTAGCTGATGATGAGCTTGAATTCCTGATCCTCTTGTTTCTGCTTCCTAAATGCTGGGATTACATGCATAGGCCGTCGGCATAGCAAGAAGCTCTGAAGGATGACATAACGTTGACACAATTGATTTATGTTATGGGAAGTAAGGTTGTCATAGAATGGAAAACAGCACTAGATATTGGAGGCTGAGCAAATAGCTTATGAGACAGGATCCCAGACAAAACAAGAGGGACTGAGAATTATTTGTGCAGAAGAAAAGAAAGAATGAAACCTAGGCTTATGGGAAAATGTGATGGCCTTAAGGGTCAGTAGAAAATGCTGTGCTCAGAGCCTATGAGAATAATGACAAGTATCTTCCAGGAGCATTCTGCCTATTGTCAAGGGTGTCACGGGTGCCAGTGGCAGTCCTAATGCACTAAATACATGGAAGAAGGAAATCAGACTGGGATGGTCCTCTTTCACTTCCGCTCCTTCTCCAGACTCCCCGAGGTGCAGATGCTGATCTTTGTGGTCTTCCTCATGATGTACCTGGTCAGCATCGGAGGAAACATGTCCATCGTCCTCACCACCTGGACCAATCGGTGTCTCCACACCCCTATGTACTTCTTCCTGGCGAACCTGGCTAGCCTGGAGATCTTCTATTCTTCTACCATAGCTCCGCTGACTCTGGCCAGCGTCCTGTCTGCAGAGAGAACTGTGGTCTCCCTGGCAGGCTGTGGTGCCCAGATGTTCTTCTTCATCTTCCTGGGCAGTGCTGACTGCATCCTGCTGGCCGTCATGGCCTATGACCGGTTTGTGGCCATCTGTCACCCTCTGCGCTATACCCTCATCATGAGCTGGCACTTTTGTGTCCAGCTGGTCCTGGGGTCCCTGTTGCTGGGTTTCATCTTGGCCATGCAGTTGACCGTGCTCATCTTCCAGCTGCCTTTCTGCAGCAGTAAGGAAATCAGCCTGTTCTACTGTGATGTCCTCCCTGTCATGAGACTGGCCTGCGGAGACACCCATGTCCACGAGGCCACTCTGTTTGTGGTCAGTGTCATCGTCCTCACCATCCCTTTCCTCCTCATCACTCTGTCCTATGTCTTCATTGTAGATGCCATCCTGAAGATCCACTCAGCTGAGGGGAGGCACAAAGCCTTCTCTACCTGTTCCTCCCACCTGACTGTGGTCCTCCTGCAGTATGGATGTGGAAGCCTCATCTACTTGTGTCCCAGCTCCAGTTACTCTCCTCAGCGGGGCCAGGTAGTATCTGTGGTTTACACATTCATCACCCCTGTGCTGAACCCCTTGATCTACAGCATGAGGAACAGAGAACTCAAGGATGCTTTGAGGAGAATGATAATGAAATTGCTTTTGGTCCAAACACAAGAAACATTCTAAACAATCCTCTACAGCTTGCTGGGTAGAAATCCTGAGTTGAACATATGCAGTATGAGAAAATGGGGGCTGATATGGCATTGGTTTGCTACTCTTTTCTTTCTTTTTTATTTTTAAAACAATCTTATTTTACATACAAATCCCAGGTCCCTCTCGCTCCCCTCCTCTTGCTCCCTCCACCTTCTCCCCACCCCACACCTATTCACTCCTCAGAGAGTGTAAGGCCTTCCATGTGGAGTCAACAAAGTCTGTCATATCACTTGAGGCAGAACCAAGGCCCTCCCTCATGTATCTAGGCTGAGCAAGGTATTCCCTCCATATGGAATGGGCTCCAAAGAGCCAGTTCATGCACTAGGAATGGTTATGCTGCTAGTGGCCTCACAAAGTGGTCTCACTGACCAAACTACACAGCTGTCACCCACATTCAGAGGGCCTAGTTTAGTCTTATGCAGGTTCCCCAGATGCCAGTCCAGAGTCAGTGGGCTCCCACTTGTTCGGGTCAGTTGTTTCTGTAGGTTTCCCCATCATGGTCTTGGTCCTTTTGCTCATAATATTGCAAATATTATGACTGGACTTCTCTATGACTGGACTTCAACCCAGTGTGTATGTGGATCTCTGCATCTGCTTCCATCACTTACTGGAGGAAGGTTATATGACAATTAAGGTAGTCATCAATCTGATTACAGGTGAAGGGCAGTTAAGGTACCCTCTCCGCTATTGCTTAGATTCTTAGCTGGGGTCACCCTTGTGGATTCCTGGGAATTTCCTTAGTGCCTGGTTTCTCACTCACCTCATAAGGGCTCCCTCTTTCAAGGTATCTCTTTCCTTGTTCTCCCTCTTTGTCCTTTATTCAACTGGACCTTCCTGATCCCGCATGTTCTCTTCCCTCCTTCCCTTCTCCCTTCCCCACTCCCCAACCTCCCCTCCTCCCATGCTGCCAATTTCCTAAGAAGATCTCATCTACTTCCCCTTCCTGGGGAGATCCATGTATATCCCTCTTAGGGTTCTCCTTGTTTCTGGTCTTCTCTGGGGTTGTGGACTGTAGCCTGGTTGTCCTTTGCTTTATGTCTAATATCCACTTATGAGTGAGTACATACCATGTTTGTCTTTCTGGGTCTGGGTTACCTCACTCAGGATGTTTTTTTTTTTCCTAGTTCCACCCATTTGCCTGTAAATTTCAAGGTGTCATTTTGTTTAACCACTGAGTCATACTCCATTGTGTAAATGTACCACATTTTTTTTATCCATCCAGTTGAGGAGCATCTAGGTTTGCTACTCTTAACTTCATGTTTTATACTGTTAGTTTTGTTTTAAAGGCTAGGTTTCTCTCCTCAGCCTCAGGTTAGTCCTTTTGGAAAATAGGGATGAAAATACTTCCAGTATTTAAATTCTGAATTATTCATGAGGATCATTAAGAGAAAACAGTGGTCTCTCTCTCTATTTCTCTCTCTCTCTCTCTCTCTCTCTCTCTTACTCTCTCTGAAGCAGAGTTGGAATTTATTAAATATAGAAAGAAGGAAACTCAGGAAAAGATTAAGGCACACCTGAAAGAGGGGTGTGGACTCTTCTAAAGAGCGTTGTCAATGTGCTACTTATTATTTTAAATATTTATTTAATGTGTATGGGTGTTTTATTTGCATAAAAAGCTGTGTACAACATGTGTGCTTGGTGTCCTGAAGGCCCTGGAACTTTTGTCATAAACAGTTGTGAGCCACCATGTGGATGCTGAGAAATGAGTTTTGGACCTCTGGAAGAGCAGCTAATGCTCTTAACCACTGAGCCATCTCTCCAGACCCTAAAAGTATTTAGAAATATTTGTTAATAATTTTGTATGTGCCTGTAGTGTATATTCATTCACATTACCTTCTTTCTAACAAATTCTTTTCCTACTTTCACCGTGTGTGTGTATGCATGTGTGAACATGAGCATACACGAGTGCATACATATGCTACTAATTTTACTTAATGTTGCCTGCAGGAATGTGGGTGCAGTTTTCTACTGGAGCATGGGAAACTTACCAGTGACTGCATCACATAAGAAAAATGCCCGTCTCTGCCCTAGCAGCCGTCAGCTGCCAATAACTTCTTAGCTAGGAGCAGGGCCTCTTGAGACCTGTCCTACGTGGTAGACTTTTGGCAAGTTTGATCTTGTGCAGGCAACTGCAGCTCTCTGAGTTCATGTGAACAGCAGTCCCATCACCTACCATAAACAATGTTTCACAGCGCTCCTCCCCATCCTGTTGTTTACTTGTTCTTTCTGCCCCTTCTTCCACACTGTTCTCTGAGCCTTAGAGTTAGATAGGGTTATGGCAGTGTTACCATTACTTTCCCAGACATCCCATGCTACATCTGTATCTTACTTTGGACTTTACTCTAGATACTATTCTCAGATCATCAGTAATCTCAAAGATTGTACCTCTGGAAAGCGTTGAAGCCACAGTATGACGAGACTCAAACTGAGAATATTCCAGTCTCTGTAATGACTCCCACTATGTAAATTTTGAATTTTTGAAATTGTTAATATTTCTTCCTCATTTCTTTTCATGGAAAAGATTCTGGGAAAAAACTCTGGAGTTCAAGTTCTGTTGTATTCCCTTTTTTTTTCCCCCAGAAACCATTTTCTTTAGAGATAACATATGTTCATCTCAATTTGTCTCTAAAATTGTGAAAGCTGTCCTTTAAGTTAGTTTCCCGGCCCTCTCTCTTTCTCTCTTCCCCATCCCTCCCTCCAATTCCTGCCTCCTCCTCCTCCTCTTCTTCCTTCTTCCCTGTTTATCACTATCTATATCTATACACTATGGAAAACCTTATCGAGCTTCTCTGGAGCTGGAGAGAGGAAATACTGATTCACATTCAGAGCCATGTTAAAAACTAATCCATAAAGATAGACACAGATGGACACTTTGAGGGAAAGGACTCATTTTTATGATTCTTAGTAGTTCTGACAAAATTTTACCAGAGGAGATGCAACACACTCATCTACTCACCCAAGATAGGTAATCCACAAGAGACAGAAATATGGATACCACCAAAGTCCAACTGGGTGAACCAATGAGTTATTTTAATTGTTTTCATTTTTATTGAGCTATACATTTCTGTTCGCTCCCCTCCCTTCTTCCCTTCTCTCCTTCTACTCTCTCCCATAGCCTCCTTGCTTTTTACTCAGGAAATCTTGTATTTTACTCCTTCTTATGTAGTTCCACGTGTGTTTCTCTTAAGGTCCTCTTTGTTGTCTAAGTTCTCTGGGGTTGTGGCCTGTAGGCTGTTTTTTCTTTGCTTTATGACTAAAAGTCACTTATGAGTAAGTACATATTATATTTGTCTTTCTGGAACTAGGTTACCTCGTTCAATATGATTTTTTTTCTAGATCTATCCATTTACCTGCAAATTTCACGATGCCATTTTTTTTTTTTTTACCACTGTGTAGTACTCATTGTGTAAATGTACCACATTTTCTTTTTCCATTCTTTGGTTTAAGGGCATCTAGGTTTTTTCCAAATTCTGGATATTATGAATAATGCTGCTATGAACATAGCTGAGCACATGTCCTTGTGGTATGTTTGAGCATCCTTTGGATATATACCCAAAGGTGGGATTGCTGGGTCTTGAGGTAGATTTTTTCTTAATTTTCTGAGAAATCAACATACTGATTTCCAGAGCAGTTGTAAAAGTTTGCACTCCCACAAGCAATGTAGGAGTGTTCCCCTTACTCCACATCCTGTCCAGCATAAGCTGTCATCAGTGTTTTTGATCTTGGCCATTCTGACAAGTTTAGAATGGAATCTCAGAGTTGTTTTGATTTGCATTTCTCTGATAGCTAAGGATGTTGAGCATTTCCTTAAGTGTCTTTCAGCCATTTGAGATTCATCTGTTAATAGTCCTCTGTTTAGGACTGTACCCCATTTTTTTTAGGATAGTATTGGGAGTGAATTTGTCAGTGGGTACTGAAAATTCACCCATGTTTAATTTCCAGCTGCTTAAAATACCCTTGATCCCAAAAGATAAGAGTAAGGAAAAAAAACTGCATTAACATGATACAAGGAAATGAACATACCAATTGAAAGTCACGGGCTTCATTCATAGTTAAACATTCTATTGCAAACAAGTCACCAACTCACTAGGCTTTTGGCCTAGACCAAAACACTCTGTAGACAAACCACTCCCTGGGTGGAATCTCAAGTTATTTCCATGAAGAGAACTGGAACTTAGCAGGATCCTTTGTACCCCATTTTTTTTTAAATTGGATTACTTGTTCTTTTGATGTCAAGTTTTTTGAGTTCTTTGTATATTTTGCTTATCAGTCCTCTGTCCGATATGGGGTTGGCAGAGATCTTTTCCCATTCTGTAGGCTGCTGTTTTGTCTTGTTGACTGTGTCCTTTGCTTTTATAGAAGCTTCTCAGTTTCAGTAGGTCCCCTTTATTAATTGCTGCTCTGAGTGTCTGTACTACTGGGGTTATATTTAGGAAATAGTCTCCTGAGCCAATGCATTCAAGGGTACTTTCCACCTTCTCTTTTATGAGGTTCAGTGTGGTTGGTTTTATGTTTAGGTCTTTGATCCATTTGGACTAAGGTTGTGCACAGTGATAGATATGGATCTATTTGCATTCTTCTACATATTCAATGAGTTTTATATGAAGTTACTTAAAGGAATATGGGTGAAAGGTTAATTACTGGAGCAGAAATGACTCAAAAACAGCTATATCACCAAAACCCACCCTACCACAAATGCTGGGAACGTGGAGCACACTGCACAACCTACAGTTAGCTCAACAGCTTGAAGAGTGTTCTTCCCAAAGGATTCCATTGTTCTAAACCTCTTATAAGCAGCCTGCCTAGGTTTTGTTTCTTTTAGGCAGATGGGGTAGCTTCAGAGTCTTCTTTGCAGCTTGCGTTGTCTGAGTCTTCTTTGTAGTTTATCTTGTTTGAGAGCGACTCTCAGTAGTTTTATTACTTACTTGGGAAAAAAAGGGCCCAGTGAATCTGGTCAGTTTCAGGGACTTCCTGAAGCAATTTTGAGTTATTTACCTTTCTGTTTAAAGAGATCCCTACAAGATGGAATATTTCAATCCTGGAAGAAAAGAACTGTTACGCAACAGTGGGACAACAATCACTTTCCTAATGATCACTTCTCTCAAGGCAATGACATCAGAGCACAGATGGTATATCGTTTTTATAAGGGATGGGGTACACATTAGTTTTACTATGCTTTAGTTATTTAGTGATACACTCACTCAATGACATAAAAAAAAATCCAGCAGTAAAAAACTACTTTTTGCGTTCCATCCACTGTGTACCATGTATCCATTTGTTTTAAGAAGAAAGGAATTAGAAACGAGCCAGTAGGAAGTAGCTCCTGCCTTGAAGGAAAAACTCAATGAGATTTAACAATTCAAACTGTAATTACACCAAGGGCTGACAGATAATGGTTTGATGAGGTAATGACCTTGGTGTGTAAAAATGACTGGGGTTGGTGGGGAGCTGTTGGTGTTTGAACAGGAAGTATATTTCTGAAGGAGGGAACTGTGTTATAGAAGATTAATGTAAAGTGTGTTACATTTGTTTATGCTGTGGAATATTTGTTTAATGATGCAAAGATGTGTTCCATTCTTTTATGTTGCATTTGTTTAACTCTGTAAAGCTGTGTTACTTTGCCTAAAACACCTGATTGGTTTAATAAAGAGCTGAAAGGCCAGTAGCTAGGTAGGAGAGAGAAATAGTGGAGACTACCAGGCAGGGAGAATAAATAGAAGAAGAAGGACAAGGAGTGGAGGATTCTAGGGGCTAGCCCCCCAGCTACCCAAACAGTCACGGAGTTAGAAGGAAAGAAAAATGTATAGAATAAAGGTAAAAGCCCAGAGGCAGATGTAGTTAAAGAGAAACGGGATAGTTTAAGTTAGAAAAGCTGGATAGAAATAAGTCAAACTAAGGTTGGACATTTATATGTCTCTGTGTATTTATTTGGAAACTGGATAGCAGGGCACCAAAGAGTAAGCAAATCAAAACAAAAGAAAAGCCAAAAAACCCCTACAGAACTGTAAAGACATAAGACCCAGAAATCCTCCTCACTGGGTCTCTGCATTATGAGTTTGAAACTACACAAAATATGTTGCAATTTTTTATTGCATTATTTGAATACCAAAATTCATCTTCTATTTAACTAAAGACTTGTCTTCACTTTTGGAAAGATAATAACCCAAAAGGAATCTTTGGATCCCTCAGAGACATTTGCTGATCACATCTTTTCTGGAATGTGGTCTGTGCTGTCTGTGAGACAGTGGTCTGGATATTATGTGATTATGTGGACTACCTACTGCATGCTCTATCCCTTGCTAAGAGTATGGTGCTCAAAGTCCTGCCAGCTGGTTACTGCAAGGGTACCAGTGTTTAAGGCACACAAAGGTGCAGTGATGATGATGTATAAATGATGTATCTCATCATCCTTTCTGACATGTTTTGCTCCTTGAGTGATGTTGGAAGCATTTAGTCCATTTGAATTTCCTCTGAAAAACACATCTGTAGTTGATAATGACAGTGGATGCTATTATTTCACAGTAGACTGCAATTCTCAGCCATTTCTCAATTCCAGATATTCTTTAGAAGGTTATCTTGGGTTACTAGGTGGCTTTCCAAGGGCTTGTGGAAGGGGACTGATAATTTCCATATAACTCATTTAGTTATAGCTCACTTACCTTCAACAAAACCCATGAGATGTATTTTTACTTCTGTGGACAGAAAAGGTAATCTGGTAATTAAATTAAACCAAGATTGTAGAATAGCTAATACTAGACTTGAGACTAGATACAGGCAGTTTGATTCCACAGCAGGGCATCCAAACATGAGCTCTCGTGCATACCAGTGCCATTTGTTAGCTTGGAAAGAGAACCTTAATTCCCTGTGTTTCATTTAATTGATAATAAAATTTGGATAATCTTTATTGAGACTCCCCTCTCTGTGGTATTGGGAGATATCAAATGCAAAGAAAATTATTGAAACAAAATAAAAGATTCAGCATCAGTATTCAAACACCCAAGCTGGGGGAAGAGCCACACTGCATGACTTACTTTATTAATTACTAAATGTTTTGAGCCACTGTGAGTCCAAGGAGTCTCACTGTGCTTGCTGCTCCTCAAAATGTACTCAAGTATATTTCAAGAAACAGCCTTGTTTCTGTAGTTCTGAATGAAATGACATCAAACTTCTTGGTAAGACAGTTCCTTTCTGTTGATTTTTTTTCTTCCTTACCGGGCCACAAATGACTCAGTTTCCATCTGGAGACTATTCTGACTTATATGTCATTTGAGAGCCATGAGAAAGCTCTGATTAAGCCTGTGGGAATGAACACACAATCTACTGAGACACAGATTGATGAATGCTAGCTGAAGGCACATCCAGATAGAAAAAGAAACTGCTCGCTGCTAGCAGAACTCACATGGTAGATGGTGAGCCTGCTTGTGCTTTCTCCCTAGGACAGTGCAGAGAGGAGGCTAACTGACTGTTCTGTTCTGCCTTCTGCCCTTAATATGTATAAAAACAAGTTCTGAAATAAACTGTGTTGTTTGGTATTGGCCAACAGACCTCCCAGATCTATCCTGTGTTTGTCTCAGTTTCTTTATTTGCCATTTCCTCAAATTTGCACCCCCTTCCAGGTACCCTAGCTGATTTGTTGGAGCAGGCTCTGACCCAGGCCCTTTGTGTTTTACACATACAAGAATTGATAGTTTGCATGAAAATCCAAAGCACACTGTGATGTAAAGAGTTTACCCTAAAAGTCACAGGCAAAAGTCACAATATATGAAGACAGGTATAAGGAAAGAAAACCCTGAACAACATAATACCAAACTTTGTAATAAAACACACTGTTTAAAATGTAGCACACAATTTAGTTATATGACGTTAATGACTGAAGACATATGGACTTGCAGTTGCATTCGATTTAAAAGCATGGGTCTAGGAGAGATTGTCTTCAGACTGTAATGAGACAAGGAGGGATCTTTAGTCTATGTTTACGTTAGTATCCAGCTATTCATTTTCACATAGTGACAGCAGAGCACTTTATAAAAGCCATGGAGGATGTACAACACCCAGCTGATACGCTGAAGCAGTTCATGATCTTGTCAGAAAGACACTTGTGCAAGCAGTTGGGTATAAGATCAACATAGAGTAAGTGACCTGAAGAAGTTGGTGGACCAAGCTGGAGGCCACTGGGATGTACTTCAGAAAACATCCCTGCTGAAAGTTGACTGGGGATTTGAGAAATATGACACAGAGAGGGACCTGCTCTCTCTGATGCAGAGGGCTAAAGACAGGAAAAGATGAGTTAGGTTCAGAGATGATGTGGTTGTTTTGTTGATGGTGGAGATGTACGCCTTGGGATGATAGAGTGCAAGACTGGGTAAGCCAGCTAGGCAGGACCTTGACGGGTATCCTAAGAGTCTGGATTCCGTCTTCATTGTAACAAGAGTTGTCGATGGGTTTTAATAAGAAGAAAGACATAAATAGCTTATTTTGAGAAGACTCATTTAATAAATTATGTAAACATTTACTTTGTATTTTTGTACATTTTTTAAAGATTTATTTATTTATTATGTATACAACATTCCTTCCATGTGTGCCTGCAGGCCAGAAGAGGGCACCAGATCTCGTTATAGATGGCTGTGAGCCACCATGTGGTTGCTGGGAATTGAACTCAGGACCTCTTGGAAGAGCAGCCAGTGCTCTTAACCGCTGAGCCATCTCTCCAGCCCCTGCACGTTTTTTTTTTTTTTGGTCCTTTGCTCAGGTCTGGGATCACAGGGTTTACAGAAGGTGCTGAAGGCAGATCAATGACTAGGAAATTATATAACTGGAATGGGAATATGTAGGGTATCAATCATATTAGAACATACTTGCAGCAATCTTGGAAGACATGCTTTTTGTCAAAGCAGCTTCTTTTGGGCCAAGAAAGAGTTGCTGTCTATGCATATGGAGGAGAGGAGAGTTGTAAGAAGAAGAATTTGCACAACTTTTCATTAATTTGTGCTTGGTAGCCACTGGATTGGCTTCTGGTCTTCATGCCCATGGGCAGTTCCTTTGCCTTGAGTGTGTGTCAAGCCTCATTATTCAGTTCTAATAATAGAACACAGCAAACATGACCAACTGTCATATCTGAGATTGTTAAAAAGCCATATTGTACTTGTCTCTCTCTCTGTCCCTGTCCCTATCTTGTTCTAGAAGCCAGTTGCTATGTTGAAAGCTTTCCTATGGAGAGGACAACATGGCAAGGAACAGAGAGACATCTGCAGCTGTGGCCAGCAAGGAAGCTGCATCCCCACTTCATCAGCACCAGAGAAACTAAATCCTGACAACAACCATGTGTGACCTTGGAAGCAGAGTCTTTCTCATCATGACCTGAGGTGAGATCACCACCTCAGGCCTTAGTTGACACCTTATAGGTAATCTTATAGGAGACCTCGAGAAGAAGGCAACCAGTTGAGCTACTTATAGTTCCCATAAGATAACATACATATACTTGTGCTGAGAACTCCCTCTCTCTCTCTCTCTCTCTCTCTCTCTCTCTCTCTCTCTCTCTTTGTGTGTGTGTGTGTGTGTGTGTGTGTGTGTGTGTGTGTGTGTGTGTGTGTATTTGAGGTGTGTAGGGCTGGGCTGGCCTGGTAAGAACTGAAAAGATCTTCCTCTTCAAGTTGTGGCTTGCTTCATTTGTGTTTTACTCCACACCACACCCTTAGGACACTGCCTCAAGCTATCCTAGTCCACACTCTGGCCTTCAAAATGAGGTAAGAGTCTGCCCTTCTTTCTAGTGGGACCTAAACAGGCACAGAGGGCAGGAAGAGAAGATCCTTCAAGTCACAGGAATCTGTCTTGGTTTGCTTGTAAAGGTGAAATGAATGTTGCACGTTTGTGAACAACTGCAACACAAATACTTGAGTTAGTCCAACCCTTGTTTACTGGGGAAATAGGTGCATACAGACTTAGTATGTGGAAAGGAAGTACCTTTGAGGGGGCATAAAAGTAACAACACATCAGAGGCCAAGAATCTTCACTGATCTCAAAACATTAGTCACTACTACTAATATCACTCTTATTCTCCAGCCACGGATGCTCCATTCCAGGTCCTTTGTCTCATAATCATTTGAATTTTTTCAGTTTTGTGTACATGACTAGCAGATAAAAATCCCAATTTCTGCCTGTCCTGGAAGAACAAATATCATAAAATTAACAAGTTGAGATCCCTATCTAGCAGGAAGACTAAATAACCTTGCATTCTACAATAACTACCTTCTAATAGATGACTATAATAAATGAACTGTGTTTCTGGATTTAATTTGCAGTTATGTGGGCTCTTTGCACTGTTTTTAATGCTTAAAATGTTAACAAGGTGGATGATAATAGACATGCCAAAGTGGATGGAAGTGGGGTGAGGTGGAGGTGGAGGCATGTGGAGTCTGCAAGGCCTCAACCCTACACTATGAACTACAGGCAGCTAAGAAATACTGAGAATGGGAGAAACAGTCTGCCCTACGGAAGGGCACAGTTGGTTCAACAGTGTCACCACATTGTCATCCCTGAAAACACAGTAACATTACACAGTGTCTGTTGCTGTGAAGAGACACTGTGACCACAGCATAAAATGTAATTGGGTTGCGTACAGTTCAGAGGTTCAGTCCATTATCATCATGGTGGGATGTGATGGTTTGCAGGAAGACCTGGTGCTGGAGAAGGAGTTGAGTTCTATATTTTTGATCTGTAGGCAACAGGAAGTGAACTGAGACACTGGGCATGGCTTGAGCATATCTGAGATGTCAAAGTCCATTCCTACAGCGACACACTTCTAACAAGACCACACCTTCTCCAACAAAGCCACACCTCCTAATAGTGCCACTCTACAGGAGCTTATAAGGGTCAATTACATTCAAACTGTCCCATATAGACTGAGCAGGTTATGTTAAACCTGAGGACAGTGAGGAGAAAAGACCAGCTCCACGAATGTCTAATTAAAGCAAGCTGTATTTTGGGGTGCACCTAGGACTGGCCAGCTGGTTGTCAAACCCTAAGTCAGGCTTTGAGAGAGCAGTCCCTGCTGGCCTCTTGAACTCCCTTGTATAGGAGAGATAAGGTGTTCACAGGGAAGGGAGAGTTGGATGTTAAACAGAGAGAGATACAATGAAGGGGAAAGAACAAGCGTAAGGATATACATTACGTGAGTGGGGTTGCAAACAGTTTGCATCAGACCTAAGACTCAGGAACTTATTCTTAATTATAAATAGAAACAAGAACTTACAACGACAATCAGGGACATTATTTAACAACAAATAGAAACATTAACCTGCACAGGACCAACAGAAACTTCTTTTTTTTTTAAATTGAGCTATACACTTTTCTCCTCTCTCCTCCTTTCCTCCCACTCTCTTCTACCCTCTCCCATAGCCCCATGCTCCCAATTTACTCAGATCTTGTCTTTTTCTCCTTCTTATGTAGATCTCTCTTAGGGTCCTCTTTGTTGTCTACGTTGTCTGAGGTTGTGGACTGTAGGTTGGTTTTTTTCTTTGCTTTATGTCTAGAAGCCACTTATGAGAGTGTGCATATTATATTTGTCTTTCTGGGACTGGGTTACCTCACTCAATATGTTTTTTTTCTAGCTCCATCCATTTGCATGCAAGTTTCAAGATGTCATTATTTTTACCGCTGTATAGTACTCATTGTGTAAATGTACCACATTTTTTTAAAATCCATTTTTCGATTTAGGGACATCTAGGTTGTTTCCAGATTCTGGCTATGACAAACAATGCTGCTATAAACATAGCTGAGCACATGTCCTTGTGGTATGACTGAGCATCCTTTGGGTCTATACCCAAAAGTGGTATTGTTGGGTCTTGAGGTAGCTTGTTTCCTAATTTTCTGAGAAATCAACATACTGATTTCTAAAACAGTAGTACAAGTTTGCACTTCCACCAGCAATGGAGGACTGTTCCCCTTACCCCACATCATCTCCAGAATAAGTTGTCATCAGTGTTTTTGATCTTGGCCATTCTGATAGGTGTAAGATGGAATCTCAGAATTGTTTTGATTTACATTTCTCTGATGGCTAAGGATACTTAGAATTTCCTTAAGTCTCTTTCAGCCATTTTAGATTTGTCTGTTGAGAGTGCTCTGTTTAGGTCTGTACCCCATTTTTTAAATTGGATTATTTGTTCTTCTGATGTCAAGTTTCTTGAGTTTTTTTGTGTATTTTGGATATCAGCCCACTGTCCAATGTGGTGTTGGTGAAGATCTCTTCCCATTCTGTAGGTTGCCATTTTCTCTTGTTGGCCATGTCCTTTCCTTTACAGAAGCTTCTCAGTTTCAGGAAGTCCCCTTTATCAATAATTGCTCTCAATGTCTGTGCTACTATGTTATATTTAAGAAGTGGTCTCCTGTGCCAATGCATTCTATGAGGTTCATTGTGGTTGGTTTTATGTTGAGGTTTTGATCTACTTGGACTTGAGTATTGTTCATAGGGATAGATATGGATCTATTTGCATTCTTCTACATGTCAACATCCAGTTATACCAGCACCATTTGTTGAAGATGCTTTCTTTTTTCCATTTTATATTTTTATTTTCTTTGTAAAAAAATCAGGTGTACATAGATGTGTGGGTTAATATCAGGGTCTTTGATTTGATTACATTGGTCCACTTGTCTGTTTTTATGCCAATACCAAGCTGTTTTCATTACTGTAGCTCTGTAATAGAGTTTGAAGTCAGGAATGCTGATGCCTCCAAATGCTCTTTTATTGTGCAGGGTTGTTTTGGCTATTTTGGCCTTTTTGTTCTTCCATATGAAATGTAGTATTGTTCTTTCAAGGTCTGTAAAGAATTGTGCTGGGATTTTTTTATATTGCATTGAATCTGTAGACTACTTTTGGTAAGATTGCCATTTTTACTATGTTGATCCTACCTATCCAAGATCATGGGTGATCTTTTCATTTTTTTGATATCTTCTTCAATTTTGTTCTTCAAAGACTTAAAGTTCTTGTCATACATGTCTTTCACTTGTTTGGTTAGAGTTACCCCAAGCTATTTTATGTTATTTGTGGCTAATGTGAAGGGTGATGTTTCTATGATTTCTTTCTCAGTCTGTTTATCATCTGTATAAAGGAGGGCTACTGATTTTTTAAAATTAATCTTATATCCTGCTACATTACTGAAGGTATTTATGAGGTGTAGGAATTCCCTGATAGAATTTTTTGGGTCACTTATGTATACTATCATATTGTCAGCAAATAGTGAGTGTTTGACTTCTTTTTTGATTCATATCCCCTTGGTCTCCTTTTGCTGTCTTATTGCTCTAGCTAGGACCTCAAGTACTATATTGAATAGACATGAAGAGAGTGGACAGCCTTGTCTTCTTCCTGATTTCAGTGGGATTGCTTTGACTTTCTCTCCATTTGGTTTGGTGTTGGCTGTTGGCTTGCTCTGTATTGCCTTTATTATGTTTAGGTATGTTCCTTGCATCCCTGTTCTCTCCAAGACTTTTATTATAAAGGGGTGTTGAATTTTGTCTAAGGCTTTTTCAGCATCTAATGAGATGATCGTGTGCTTTTTTTTCCTTTCAGTTTGTGTATATGGTGAATTGCATTGATAGATATTCATATGTTGACCATCCTTGCATCTCTGGGATAAAGCCTACTTGATCATGGTGAATGATTTTTATGATGTATTCTTGGATTCAGCTTGCCAGTAATTTATTAAATATTTTTGCTTCAATGTTCATGAGTGAGATTGGTCTATAATTCTCTTTCTTAGTAGTGTGTTAGTGTGGTTTGGGTATCAGGGTAACTATAGCCTTGTAAAAAGTGTTTGGCAATGTTTCTTCTGTTTCTATTATGTGGAACAATTTGAAGAGTGTTGGTAATAGTTCTTTGAAAATCTTGTAGAATTTGCTTATCTGGTCTTTATTTAATTTTGGTAAGTGATAATTATCCAGAAAATTGCCCATTTCCTTTAAGCTTTTCAATTTTGTGGATTACAGGTTTTTGAAGCATGACCTGATGATTCTCTGGATTTCTTCCATATCTGTTGTTATGTTCCCCTTTTCTTTTTTCTTTTCTTTCTTTCTTTTTTTGGGGGGGGATTCCCTCTGTATGCTATGAATATGTTTCATTACCATTGGTTACTAAAGAAACTGTTTTGGTCAATGGCTTAGTAGAGTAAATCCAGGCAGGAAATCCAAATAAAGATACAGAGAGAAAGTAGATGGAGTCAGGGAGATGCCATGTAGCTGCCAAAAGGGACACCATGTAGCTGCCAAAGGAAAAAGACGCCAGCTGCCAACCAGAACCTTACCGGTAGGCCACAATGTCATGGTGATTTACATATTAATGGGTTAATTTAAGATGTAAGAGTTAAGTAGAAATATGCACAAGCTTTTTGCCAAAGAGTGTTTTAATTAATATAGTTTCTGTGTGATTATTCTCATCTGGGCAGTTGGGAAGCAAATGAGCAATCTCTGCCTATAGCAGGATGAAACTTAAAATACATTTAATTATTATTTTCCAAGTGGCTAATGATATTAAAATTTAAAAAGTGCTCTTTGTATGACATCTTTTGAGAACTCTTTTAGTTCTGTTCCCCAATTTTTGGGGGGTTATTTACTTTTTTGATATTTATTTTATTTTATAGTTTAGTTCTTTATATATATTCTTCTTTTTTATGGTTTCTGGATATGTAAAATCTGAGTAAATGAACGGGAACTACAGAGGCAAGCATAACCAACAGAATACAAGAGATGGAAGAGAGAATCGCTGGTGTTGAAAATGCTTCAGAGGAAATAGATTCATTGGTCAAAGAAAACATTAAATCCAACAAATTCTTAACACAAAACATCCAGAAAATCTGGGACATATTGAAAAGACCAAACCTAAGAATAATAGGGATAGAAGAAAAATAACTCCAGCTCAAAGGCACAGAAAATATATTCAACAAAATCATAGATGAAAACTTTCCCAATCTAAAGAAGGATATGCCTATGAAGGAACATACCTTCATAGACAGAACCCCTTTTCATCTCTGATTTTGCTAATTTGTATATTGTCTCTCTGCTTTTTGGTTAGTTCAGATAAGGTTTGGCTATTTTGTTGATTTCAGTTCTTAATTTGATTATTTCCTATCGCTTAGTCCTCCTGGGAGAGTTTGTTTCTTTTTGTTCTAGAGCTTTAAGGAGTTCTGTTAACTCACTAGTGTGGGATTTTTCCAGATTATTTATATAGGCATTTAGTGCTATAAACTTTCCTCTTTTTTTCCCCCAACCCTTTACTCTGAGGCAATGTCTGTCTTTGAGGCTGAGGTGTGTTTTTTGTATGTAGTGGAAGGATGAATTCTATTTTCATATCCAATCTGTTAGCCTGTGTCTTTTTATAGGTGAGTTGAGTCCATTTATATTAAGAGATATTAATGACCAGTGATTGCTAGTTCCTGTCATTTTAGTTTTTGTTGTTGATAATGTTATTGTGTGTGCTTTCCTCTTCTTTGGGATTTGCTGCTGTGATATCATATATTGTCTGTGTTTTTGTGGGTACACCTGATTTCCTTGGGTTGGAGTTTTCCTTCTAGTACTTTGTGTAGGCCTGGGTTTTTGGCTAGGTATTGGGTAAATCTGGCTCTGCCCTGGAATATCTTGTTTTCTCCCATCTAGAATAATTGAAAGTTTTGCTGGGTATAGTAGTCTGGACTGGCATTTGCAATCTCTTAATGTCTGCATAACACTTGACTAGGACTTTCTGGCTTTCATTGTTTCCATTGAGAAGTCAGGCGTAATTCAGAGGTCTGCCTTTATATGTTATTTGGCCTTTTCCCTTTGTAGCTGTTATATTCTTTCTTTATTCTGTATGTTTAGTGTTTTATTTATTATGTGGCATTGGGAATTTTTTTTTGGGGGGGTCCAGTCTATTTGGTGTTCTGTAAACTTCTTGTACCTTCAGGCATATCCTTCTTTAGGTTGGGAAAGTTTTCTTCTGTGATTTTGTTGAATATTTTTTCTATGCCTTTGAGCTGGAGTTCTCCTTCTTCTATCCCTATTATTCTTAGATTTGGCCTTTTAATGGTGTCCCATATTTCCTGGATATTTTGTGTTAATCTTTTGTTAGATTTAACAGTTTTTTTGACTGATGAATCCACGTATCTTCAACACCTGAGATTCTCTCTTCCATTTCTTGTATTCTGCTGTTTATGCTTGCATTTGTGGTTCCTGATCATTTTCCTATATTTTTCATTTTCTGGATTCCTTCAGTTTGTGTTTTCTTTATTGTCTCTATTTTTGTTTTTATGTTTTGAATCATTTCTTTCACCTGTTTGATTTCTTTTTCTTGGTTTTATTTAAGGGATTTGCTGATTTCTTCTAATTTTTGTTTGTGTTTCCCTCCACTTCTTTGAGGGAATTTTTATTTCCTCTTTAAGGCCTTAAACATTTTCCTAAAGTTATTTTAAGGTTGTTTTCTTCTGTTTTATTTGCGTTGGGGTGTTCAAGGCTTGCTGTTGTAGAGCCACTAGGTTTTGGTGGTGCCGTGTTGCTCTTTGTGTTGTTGAGTGTGTTCTTACCTTGTTTTGCACCCATCTTTTCCTTCAGTTGGTGCAGATGGGTCTGTGTCTCTGGTGGTTACACCCCCAGGTGCTAGTAGATTCAAAGCTCAGATGATTGCTCCTCATGATGGAGTTGGGGCCATGGTTCTGGTCATGTGGAGGTCCCCAGGCAATTCAGGAGGTTGGGTCTACTCATTCTGTCTCCTGTGTAGGTTGGGCAGGCGGACAGGACTTCCTTGCCTGCTGGCTCCTGTAGAGATCAGGCAGGCCAGAAACTTCTTAATTACAAACAGAAACCTTAACTTGCAAGGACTTAACAGAGGACATACAGGGACTTATTCTTAACTGCAAACAGAACCCTTAACCTGTAAAGTATATTGTTCCTGTTTTGGTTTACCATTAATTTGCAAGGTATATCCTTCCTGTTTTGGTCCCATAGTTATATTTAGGAGCACGTGCATGCACACACACACACACACACACACACACACGCACACACACACACACACAATAACAACGATGGAAAAAGAAGCCACGAATTTGAAAGAGCAAGGAAGAGAATATGGGAGGACTTTAAAGGATTAAAGGTAAGGGGTGTTAGGATTCAGGCATTATGCTGACCCCTGTCACCTGGCAGGATGCACCCAGGCAGTATCCTTGCCAGTCCAGGGTCTAATGGCTGCTATGTTAAGTATGTATGCAGGTGTAAAATGTCCCTTTAAGAGACAACTTATGCCCCATTCCCTGCTCTTTTCCTACTGTTTTTCTGAAGAGGCAGGCTGATTATTTGGTTTAATCTTAAAAAAAAAAAAAAAAGCTGCTCCACCAATGCCAAGAACTCCAATCAAAGCAGATTAGATAAAATTAAAATGTCCATGTTTAATAAATGTGGCACTCTTGAGTGGACCACGACAGCATGGCAGGGAGAGGAGCCCAAACAAACCTGAAACCACGTGTTCCTTTTTCTGGTGCGAGCCTAAATAGCCTGTGGAAGTGGTCCTGATCCTCCCTGGGGGAGGGGTCAGTGCTTGGCAGGCTGGGAGTTGGAGTCTGGACTGGGGCAATTCCCAGGCCAGGGGCTTCCAATCACTGGTCCTTGTGTCTTCTTCCTCTTTCTGTATTTCTCTTTCTCTTTTCCCTCCCCCACTCCATTTATCTCAATAAAACTGCCACATAAGCTCTGACTGCATGTTGTCTGTCCCTCACCAGCTGTGGGCTCTCACCCACCATGTGGCCCCTTGGCCCGCCAAGGTCTCTCTCTCACCATTTTACAAGGGGAAAATGAAATAATTATATTATAATCTCAGAAAGAAAAAGAAACACTGTAAAGGGAGATCATACAGTCATTTCTATTATAGCCAGAGATTAACCGAAAAGAATTTCATTTTCTGCACCAAAACATCTTGTTAAACCAGATGTAGTGGTGCATGCCTTTAATCCAGCACTCAGGAGGCAGAGGCAGATTGTTACTCAGAAAAAGAAAAGAAAGCATCTTGTTCTATGCAATCAAATTTATTATCTAGCAAATGTTTTATAGGATTGTTTGATATAAGAGACCCATGAAGAAAAACAATGAATGATTGGGAATGTGACAGCCAGCCCTAACCTGAGGGCACTGTGCCCCCTGTCCAGAAATAAACTGCTCTATCCCAGCCATTAGAGATTTCCCTCAGAGTCTCAGACCTGTGTAATAATTTACACATAATTCCCCTGAGATGGCAAAAGAAACTTAATATGGTACCAGGCATCCTGCAAGGGCCTTTGACTTTGGCCCCGGAATGCCTGTGAGAACCCAGGGGCCCACAGGTGAGATAAGAATAGGATAATGGAGTTCCTGCTGTGAGGAACTGCTTTAGGTTAGGTAAACTTGCTTATTGCTGTAGGACTGGGGTGAAGTGGCTCTTTATCACTACAGAACTGGAAAGAGAAACAACTAAGGGAAGTAAAACAACTTTCTTGCCCTGCTGTGGATTCCATAGATAATTGGGATGTACACCTTTGATATCTACCTTTATAAACCCTCCTTTAGCTCCTGTTTGAATCTAAGGCTCTGCTAGCAGTAAGAATAAATTCATCTAATCTAAATTTTAATTGAGTCTAAATCTTTTGTGCATTTGAAAGTCACAACAAATGATATTCTTTTTAAAAACTCTTTTCTTATTATTTAAACTTATGTGTATGTGTGTCTACTTGTGTATTGGAATTTGTGTGTGAGTGTAGGCGCCTGCTGCCCCCAGAGGCCGGAGCCGTCAGATCCCCTGGAGCTGGCGTTATAGGCAATCCTGAGCTGCCTCATGGATGTGGGTTCTGGGAACCAGACTGGGGTCCTCTCCAAAACAGCATATGCTTTTTACTGATCCATCTTCCAGCCCCCATATCCTTGACTTCGTTAAGTTTGAGAATTTTCAGTTGTTATCAGTCCTCATATTTGATAGGACACTTTGGTGTGCGAGGTCAGATTGTGTCCCATGTAACATGGGTGTTACATTGAGGAATGAAGAAAGAAACTTCCTATGGGAGTAGTTTGGATCAAGAGCAACCCAAATTAGGGTTCTTCTCTTCTTTTCCTGTGTCTTTCGTGGCTTGTGCTCTGTGGCCTCTCTGTTGTGTGTCTGCCCCTAATACCTCCCTGCAACAGAGGGCTTTGCTCTCTATTTATTGAAGAACACAGAAAGCACTGTATGGGAAAGGGATGAGAAGTGCTTTTTTAAAAAGAAAAAAAAAAGATCCCCCCCACCCGAGAAAGGGTTTCTTTTTGTAGCCTTGACTGTCTTGGAAATCATTCTGTAGGCCAGACTGGCCTTGAACTCAGAGATTTGCCTCTGCTCCCAAGTTCTGGGATTAATGGTGTTCAACACCACTGATGGGCTAAAAAGGAAACCTTTAACAGGGTTTTACAGGGGAAGATGCTACTCACTGACCCCAAATCACCTGGAATAATACTTAATTTATTAAGTGTGATAAAAACACACTGATTTTTATTAACCTGTAACCATAGGTTGTTTCCAACATCTATGGGATATTTATTTTTGAAGATTTCTTTCAACCTGGAGACTGCTGTCAGTGAGTAATTACCACAAGACACACACACATGTACATTATTCTAGGTCAGGGGCATGAAAGAGTACATATATTAAGAGTAAAGCTACACATTTAGCTTAGTTTGTAAAAGTCGACTGTATGATGTGGTGGTTTGAATGAGAATGGCTCCCACAGGCTCCTACATTTGAATATTTGATCCCCTGTTAGTGGAACTGTTTGAGAAGGATTAGGAGGTATAGCCTTGTTGGAGAAGGTGTGTTCCTGGGGGTGGGCTTTGAAGTTTCAAAAGCTCATACCAGACCCAGTGTCTCTCTCTGCCTGCTGCCTGTGGGTCAGGATGTAAAGCGCTCTGCTACTACTCCAGCACCATGCCTGTCTGCTCCCCATCATGATGGGCTAACCCTCTAAAACTCTAAGTAAGAACCAAGATAAATACTTTCTCTTGCCTTGGTCATTATGTTTCTTCATGGCAATAGAACAGTAATTAAGACACAGAAGAAATCCTAGGCATAGTAAGATTGGTTGGTTACATTGTTGTTGTTGTTGTTGTTTTTGAGACAAGGTTTCTCTGTGTGACAGCTCTGGCTGTCCTGGATCTTACTTTGAAGACCAGGTTGGCTTTGAATTGACAGAGACCCACCTGCCTCTGCTGGGATTAAAGGCGTGTGCTACCACTGTCCCGGGATTTTTTTTTAAGGCAGGTTTTAAAACATAAACAGGCTGAGTACACAGTAGGATAACAATTTGAGTACATAGTTTTTAATGGCCTCAGGGTATATTATTAACTTGGTTGCAAGGCCTGGCAAAAGTTCAATCTCTTTGAAGACAAAAGGAATTTTCAGAAAAAGATATGACCACATCAGATGACCAAGATTTGGTGGTAAAGTCTGTAGTTAGGTCTTCTAGTTATATGTCCTACCATTGTCCTATTGCCTGATAGTAACATCTCCTTCACGGAAAAAAAAAAAGAGTCTATTAACAGTTTAGATAATGTCAAGGAGCAGGAAATAATGATGGAAGTTATAAGCAGGAAAATTTTTATTCTGTATTAAGGAAATTTTTTTCTCATATATAACTTTTATTATGTTGAGGCATGTTCCATTTAGTCCTATATTCTCTAGAACTTTTAAATATTTGACATAATTTCTGTATTGAATCTTTGGGAATTTCACATCATGCACTCCAAGTCTGCTCCCCTCCCAGTCCCTCCATATTCTCCACCCCCTGCAGAGGCTCCCCAAATGAAAATTAAAAAAACTAAACAAGCAAGCAAACAAAAACAAAAAGAGAAACAAAAAACAAAAGAACAAAACAAAACAACAAACAAAAACAACCCCTCTTTGTTCTCCCATCTTTGCTGCCTCTCCAACATCTCTTCATTCATCCTGGTGACACTGGGAGCCACAGTGCGTCATATGGTGCGTCCCTTTGTCCAATCAGCTTTACTGGCAGATGCTCATTGCCACGAGTTGTTGTTCTTGCTCAAGGTCTTTGGTTTCTGGTACATCATCATCACTGGATCCTTGCCAGAACTCCTCTTTGATATCTCCTGGCAGCTCTGAGTTATGGAGATCCTCTGGGCAGCATTCAGGTCCTAGGTGGGGTAGACGTTAGGGTGGGCCAAGACCAGGCCTGGCTGTGGGCCAGGGTGGTAGTTGAGCTGGTCAATCCAGGCCACTGGGGCTGCTGCCCTAATAGTAAGAAAAAAATTAATACAATTGTTAGCATTTGAGTATGAAAGGTGGTTAGAAGTGTCTGGAAAACCGAAAAAGTAAGAATGGTCAAAACCACAAACCAGGGATAACAACAAAACACCCCACAAAGCTAGATTATTGCGTACTCTATGATGTATATCATGTGGTCTTACTGAATACACCTTTCTGGGTATCTGATGATATGATAATCTTTCCTTACCTTTACTGACTTATAGCTATTGTCAGCCTTTGTCAGTGGGGGACAGTTAATAGTACCACAAGTGCTTATGTCCCCAGAGACCAAGTGAACCCTGCCTGCAGGAAACACACCTCACCTTCCACCTTCCTAGTTTTGTACCAGGTAACCTATTCATGCCAGCATTCTTGCTGCTCATATGTATATCTGCTACTCAGAATATCTTCTGGACAAATTTAACTTCTCATTTGTTTCTTTATTAATAAAAAGTTAAATACAACTTGTGATGGTATGAGAGCTACAGTCTCTCTCTCTCTCTCTCTCTCTCTCTCTCTGGTTTTTCAAGGCAGGATTTCTTTGGGTATCCCTGTCTGCCTAAACCAGGCTGGCTTTGAACTCACAGATCTGCCTGCCTCTGCCTCCCAGTGCTGGGATGAAAGGTGTGCACCACCACACCTGGCATTTCCTATCTTTTATAGTAAGAGATGCTAGCTAATCGTATTACCACTGAAACCAATTTTATCCTTTGAAACCAATGAAACCCACTGTTATTTATTCTTGATTTTTGCTCTTAGCAAGGAAACTGATCTTTGGAGCAGCATACAGTAGTGACTGCAATATCTCAGCTTAGGAGAGATTTGAGTTTCGATCAAGGCCTCAAATTGTGTGTGTGTGTGTGTGTGTGTGTGTGTGTGTGTGTGTGTGTGTAGCAGACTTTTTTTTTTGGCCACCACCCAGCTCCCAAATTATGACACTAGACTTCTTATTAGTTATGAATGTTTGGCCTACCTTAGGTTCATTTTTGGATAGCTCTTTTAACTTTAATTAACTTGTTTCTCTTCATCTACCTTTTGCATTGGGGCTTTTTACCTTTTTACCTTTCTTTCTGTGTGTCTTACTTTCTTGCTGTCTCTATGTCTGTCTGTCTGTCTTGTGGCTGCCTGGCTTTTGGCCCCAGGTGTGTCCCTCTCTTTCTCCTCATTCTCTTCTCTTTTTTCCATCTAGTTCTACTTGAGTCTAGAGTCCTCTTCCTATTTATTCTTTTAGCCCACCAGCCCTGTCTGTTCTTTCTCTACTTAGCTATTGGCCAGTCAGTTCTTTGTTAGACTAAACAGGTGCCTTACTCATGCAGGCAAGCTGAAACAAATGCACACCTTTACATAATTAAACAAATGCAGCATAAATAAAAGTAACACACCTTTACATAGTAAAAGTATTATTGTTCAGTATAAACAAATGTAATACATGTTTACACAGTTAAAATAATATTCCACAGTGTGTGTGTGTGTGTGCATGTGCATGTGTGTGTGTGTACACTCATCTACTGTGCCCATTGTATTTTGCAGTTGAATTTGGGGAAAGGTTGTAATAGTGGGGGTGAATCAGTGGGGGAATGTAGAATGAACATTCTGGGAGAAAATGATGTGTTGGTCAGTATCACCTACGAATTCCTTGGAGTCTGGTCTGGAAGATAGGCCAGAAGGAGACAGGCGCTTACAAGCAGCTTCTCTAAAAAGCACTGATTCCTCACTTTGGGCACATGGGGTGACTGAAGCAGGATGAAAGCCAGGCATCTCTGACTTTATTTTGTGTCTGTCTGTCTGCTGCCTTTACTTTTACTGAAGGGGCAGAGATAGTGTTGTCTTTAGCCTTTCCTCTCAGAGGATTCCCAGAGCAGCAGAACATCACAGCACAACATACCACCAGGGCAGATCTCATTATTCTTGAAGAGAGGCCTTCGTCCGGACAGAAGCTATCATCGTGTAGAAACTAGACTGGTCTCCTCAAGCATAAAAGTAAAAGGACTTCTTAGAGCCAACTATCTTGTAGAACCAGAAAGAGACAATGATCAACTGGACCACACCTAGAAAAGACTGCTTCTGTACACATAGTTTTCCTGTCCCAGCTCTTCCCCAATTAAATGTAAACCCAATACCAGCAAGGACACTGTGCCATTGAACTCCTTTATTTGTTTCGTTCCTCAGTGGGGCCACACAGGATAAATATCTTCTCTGATTTGTGCTATTGTTTTTCCCTTTCATTGGTGTATTGACCTTGGCTTATAGATATTACCTGAAACCAAGCTGTCCTTCTATGAACTCCCGTAATAAGACAATGAATGACTATAGGCTAGTACTTCTGCCAAGATGTGAGCAGATTTTTCATTCTTAGACTATAAAAGGATGACTTTTCTTAGCCTCTATATGGTGAAAAGGTACATTAAATAGAGAAATTATAAAATGATAAGAGAATAGAAAAAAGGAGAGAAATAGGAGACATACACACAGACAAAAGAACACACACACACACAAACACACACACACACACACACACAGAGAGAGAGAGAGAGAGAGAGAGAGAAAGAGAGAGAGAGAGAGAGAACATTAAGAGAAAAAAATGAGGAACCTAAAAATAGAAGAGAAGGGTTAAAATATTTCTGTATATTGTGTGGCTGGAATTGGCTACCTCTAAATTATGTGTTCTGTGTCTCTCACAGATGATTGTGATCTTGCCCAACTACCTTAAGAGTAAAGAATAAAAACTGAATCCATGATTAAAACATAGCCAAATCTAGTAGCAATTAAACCAGTTTACAAGATCGTATCCCCAAACAATTCCTTTTTGTGTTTAAAGACCTACTGGGGCTGATCCAGTCGAACACCAAGTCATCCTCCTGGGGCTTGGTGAAATCAAAGAGGGTAGGGAATTCTCCAGAAATGAGATGAAGAGTGAGAACAGAGAAACAACCCAGAGTTCAATTCCACAAATCCCCAGGTCCCATTTTCTTCCCTGGTGAAGGCAGTGGGGAAAAGCTGGCATACAGAAATGTGTGCTGTCCTCAGAGGAAAGGGGACTCTCAGAGGTTGAGCTCCGTGGTTGTGAAACCATTAGGAGGACCACAGCTTGGGGTTGAGTCAACCTTGGGTTGAGAATGTGGTGCTCGGTCTCCCAGAAAGAAGAAAGGAAGGAGACAGAGGAGACCTGTCTGAACTGCTTTGTGTTCTAGACCCTGGGACTGGGCCAATGAATGCTCCTGACCTTGGCATCTCCTGAGAGGGGCTTTCTGGTGTTGAATCACAGATAAGTTGGAGAGCAGTTTAACCTCCTCTAGCTAACGAGGGGTCACCTTTTTTTAGTACAAACAATAAGCACCACAAACCAGGTTTAGAGTAAAATCCTCCCTGCAAAGGATCAGAGGAGAGAGAGATCCATTTCCCTAGAAATGTGGTCAGTTCTGAAGGTTGCCGCTGGTAGTCAGAAATCTACCCTCCCTTGAGGAACGAGTGCTTTGTTGCACAGCCAGACAATACACTGCCATCAACACAGCATCTAAGTTATACAGTCTAAACAGAATTTCTGGAAAAGGGGAGAGACTTGTGGATGATGCCTTTTGAGACTGTACTGGTAAAGACACATCTGAGGATGACACATTATTAAGGTGAGAAGACACCCAGAGCTTACCAACCCAGCCTTCAAGGATAGGGAGTTGTGCAGTCACCAGTGTAGCACAGGAACACAGGAGAAGAGAGCCATTACCTACAGCAGAAGCTTGCAGTATTTCACTTTCGTCATTTTGCTAAGTCATCAGAGAGGGATGCATGGAGAAGGGAAGAGTGGGGAGCTGTCTCAGCTGTTCATCAGCGCCTTGGATAAAGCCACAGCAGGCAAGAGTAAGTGTCTATTTCCATGTTCCTTATACTTTGGATGCTCTTAAAAATAAAATAACTCAGCCGGACAGTGGTGGCACACACCACAGAGGCAGGTGGATCTCTGTGAGTTCAAGGCCAGCCTGGTCTACAGAGCAAGTTCCAGGACAGGCTCCAAAGCTACAGAGGAACTCTGTCTCAAAAAAACAAAAAATAAAATAACTCATGATCAGACCTCAAGCTCAAAATAAAATGCATAGCATAAAAGTAAAAACTGGAAATATAAATATAAATTTAATTTGGGCCAAAGACTATTCAATAACTGAGTATCAAGCTTAGTTTGGGTTTCCTAGCAGCTACCACAAAAAAAAAAAACAAAAACCCAAAACAGTATTCAATGGTCAAGTTCGATTACATATGTATGTATGTCTACTCAAAGAAATGTGTGTGCGACTCCAGGAGTGTGGTGCACACCTGTAATACCAGCACTTGAGAGGCAAGGTGTGAGCATCATGAGTTCAAGACCAGCAATGGCTATAAAGTTAATATATGTCTCAAGACAACAAAACTGTGTGTGGTGGCTCTTGCCTGTAATACCACCACTTGGTATTCTCTGTGAAGCAATAGTTCTCCATGAGATTGAGGCCAGCCTGGGCTACATAGGTAGTTTCAGCCAGTCTGGGCTGTGTATTACAGAGTAAGACCTGACTCAAAAAAATTAAATTAAATTAAAAAAACCCCAAAAATAAACAAAAATTTTAAACACAAAACAAAACAAAAAACCCAACTAAGAACAGCAACAACGACAAAAGATAAGATAAAATAAAGGAAGAGGAACAAAAGGCTGTGGAGTGTGTGTGAATGGGAACCCTGGCGCCCTTCCTCTTAGGAAATGTTTATTTACAGACAAGAAACTCGCTGAGGGTTTGAGTTCTAGTTAGAGTCTACTCTATGACCCTTTTCCTCTTTGCTCTTCTGATTTTGAACTCACTTGAACCATGTTGGATAGAGGAGCCTGAGTGGGGATGTAGCTCCTGGAGCTGAGGTTCAGTGAGCAGACTTAGCTTTGGGGCACAAGTTCCTTATCACAGATGTCAGTGGGGAGAACTTGGCTATATACTGAGTCAAACACTGGAAGTTTCCCCAAGATTTCAAAAGTCCGGAATGGTAAGTTAAACTTTCTGTGGATCTTTTAAATATTAGTTCTTCTTTATTTTTGAGATTTTTCCCGACATGTATACAATGTAACTTGGTCATGGCTACCCCCAAATCCTCTTTGACATGGACCCCTAAACTTCATGTCCTCATCTTTAAATATAACACAGTGAGTCCAGTTAGCGCAGTCCATATATGCATAGGTTTTGGAATATTCATTGCATCATGAGAAATCTACCAATGGTCACACATTCAAACACAAACAAACAAAATGAAAAACAAAACTCCTCCAGGAGCTATCAACTGTCAATGTTTCTTCAGTAAGAGGTATGTTGTGGCTGGGCGGTGGAGGCGCACACCTTTAATTCCAGCACTCAGGAGGCAGAGGCAGTTTGAAGCCAGCCTGGTCTACAGGGAGTTCCAGGAAAACCAGGGCTACACAGAGAAACCCTGTCTCGAAAAAAAAGAAAAACAAACAACAAAACAGCAATAACAAAATCAAAGTGGGGTGGGGGGGGGAGGCTGGAGGGCACCTTCCATATCCGTGCTGGAAGCTTGGTTGGATTGATCTTGTGTAGGTAGCCATAGCTGCTGTGAGTTCAAAAGCCAAGTCCAGAAGCTCTCATTTCACAGCATTCCTGGGTTAATTTTTTTTTAATCACACTTGTGTGTGAGTGTGTTCACGTGCTATGTCATGAGTGTGGAGATGTGGAGACAGAGGACAGCTTGGAGGCTTCAGCTGTCTCCTACTGTGTGGGTTCCGGGAATCAAACTGATGCTCCAGTCCTGGGGGCGGCACAGCAATCTCACCCGTCCTGCCTTCTTCAGTGTGGAGCACTGGTTCAGTGCACACAAGCTGTAAAACTCTGTCATAGAACTGCTGACTTTTCGAACCTTTCTGGGATTCCTGCGACAGTATTCGGGTGCTAAAGTGAAGATTGTCTTTTTCATTGGCCGGAAATATCTCTTAACTCTCTGTCTCTGTCTCTTTCTGCCCCTCCCCCCCGCCATCGTGTGCATGTGTTCGTGGATGTGCTGCATGCACACGAGTCTGCCGGGGTGCTGGCGTAGGGGTGCTTATGTGCACACGCTGAGGCCAGAGCAGCTCATTACGTGTTTTCCTCTATGGCTGCCACCTGCCTTACTGCCTCGAGATAGGAACTCTCGACGAACCGAAAGCTTGCTGCTTTGGCTAGTGTCTGGCCGCAAGCTCTCAAGCTTTCAGGGCAAGCCCTTTTGTGCACTGAGCCATCTTCCCAGCCCCCACCCTATACATCTCCCTCAGGTTGTCTTCAGTGTACTGGTCATTGCATAACTGTAGAGTGCCAGGCACTGGCTTAGGCTGTAAGCATCACTGAGTGTCAACAAAGTCACTAATGCTGGGAGCCATAGGGGTATGGATGTAAACGCATGAACACAGAAGTAAATATGTCACTAAATGGTCATGGCTATTCTCTTTGTGTTTAACCATGGAGACCAGATGCCCGGTGTGGAAGGAAGGTCTGCTAGCTATCCTCCGTGCCTTGCACACAGAGAGAGGTTGGGAGTGTGTACCCTAGTTCTGCTCACAGCTGACGAATTTCAGTATTTGGAAAACTCCCAGACAAAACCTACCTATCCACGTGTTCTCTTGTATTCCCTTTTCTAAAAGCTAATTTAAGTATTCATACAAGTGTACGTTGTATATTGAACATATGCTGCCCACACTTTCTGCCTTCCTCTTCCTCACATCTTTCCCTCCCAACAGCCATCTTTGCCTCCCTAGGTAGTTTGCGTTTACTTTCCTGTCCTGTATACACCCACAGTTTTGTGTATCTCTATGGAGTCGAGTAACCACAACAAGAGAAAGCAGGGCGTTTGTCTTTCTGAGGCTGACTTAATTCTTTTAATGTGATTGTCTTCTGTTGCCCCAATTTTTCTGCCAACAACTGAACTTCCTTCTTTATGGCTGAAAACTTGTGTTGTGTTTTCTTTACCCATTCTACTGTTGTTGGGCACCTAGGCTGGTTCAATAATATGTGAGCAGTTATTGTGAACAGTGCTACAGAGAACGTTGATGTGCAATTATCTCTACCGTATGTTGGCCTGGAGTCCTTTGAGTAAGTACACAGGAGTGATGCAGCTAGTTCACATGGGAGTTTTAGTTTTGTGTGAAAGCACCATTCAGATTTCCACAGCGGCTGCATTCATTTACCTTCCTACCAGCGATGTGTAAGGGTTCCCTTCATTTCGGGTCCCGAGAGCATTTGTTTCCCCACGACTGGAGTTATGACAAGGGTGAGATGGAATTGATAGTTTTGGTTTGTTTTTCTCTGGTGACTAGTGTCGTTGAGCATTAAAATTATTCTAAATTTATTTTTATTTATGTGTGTCTATGTTAAGAGTATAACATTTTCACATGTGTGTGAGTGTCCTCAGGGTAAGAGGAGGACGTCAGGTCCTCTGGAGCTGAGGTTAGAGGTGGTTTTGAGCTGCCTAGCATGGGTGCTGGGAGCCACACTCAGGTCCTCTGTAAGAGCAGCAAGTGCTGTTAGCTGCTGAGCCTCCTCGCCCACCTCCTGAACCTTTTTTTCACATGCTTACTTTATCTTTTCTAAACTGTCTGTTCCCTTCAATAGCCCATGTGTTGATTGGGTTGTTTGACTTCCTATTGTTAATTTTTCTTTCATTTTTCTAACTGCCCTACCCAGATATGGATGTTCCAAATGTCTGCAGCATCAGATGACAGTACCGAGTTCAAAGAGCAGCGTGGGCATGAAGTCGTGTTTTAAAAGGTATGGGTGTTCCAAAACATAGAAACAGGTTTAAGGGAAAGCTGCAATCAGAAGGAATACTGTTTGCCCCCTTCTCCATGATGGAAAGGAACAACCTTCCATGATTGCCGCATGTGCAAAGGTCATGGCATGTCCTTAGACAGGAGCACAGCAAATATAGGCAAAGACACATTCTTCTGGAGATGTTCCTGACACCTTACATGGCTTCATTGTTAATTCAGAGAACAAAGTACACAATAGTATTTTTCTGTCCGCTGTGGCAGGTTAGATGCTTTTGAAATGAGTGTCTGCATCCGACCCTGTCTAAATGCCGGTGTTCAACTCTGCAGTGTGTGCTGCTGGTCAGTGGAGCCTGAGGAGGAAGTGGGTTTAGATGAGGACAGGGCATGGAAGCCCAGTGAAGGAATTAGTGCTCCTCTGAGGAGGAAATGGGTACAGTTTCCTCTCTGCCATGTGAGGCTACAGAAGAGGGAGGCAGCAATCTGCCATCCGGAACACGGGCCCTCACTGTGACCCAACCTATGGCTACCTTAAACTCGGGATTTTTCTGGGGTCAGAACTTTAAGCAATAGAAGTCTACAGTCTGAGCTACTCAGTCAATGGTATTTTAAAATAACAACCTGAAGGAAGACAAAATTTATACACTTGAGAAAGAACAGATGTCTGTTTTTGCTTATACACGGGATGTGGTGGCAAAGGTAGATGATTATATATATGCTTGTGTGTGTTTATATTTGTGTGTGTTTCTGTTGGTCTCATTTGTTATTATGGACACCATGAAAACTTGCAGTGAAGTTTGTTCCTATTAATCATAAGCAGTGCAAGGAATACTCAATATTGAAACTTTAAGAAAACAAGAGATGTTGTCTCTTTAAGCATCAATTAATTATTATAACCTGCTTTATGTAGAACATTATAGACCAGCATCTAGTGTTGAGATTATTTACAAAGGCAGAAATTCAGGGAACCTGTAAGGGATGGTGGAGCACTGAGGGCCAGCAGTGATGGGAGCTGTTTCTATCCTTGGGGCAGGAGTAACAAGGTAAGGGGACAGAGCCACTGGAGCTCAGCCATACCTTGTCCTATGGAGGATAGGGCACTCACTCAGAGCCATGGTCACTGAACCACAGGGTTGGGGAGGGATGATAGTCTGTGCGAGATGAGCACCCTGCCTCTTTTTATGTAGTTATTCATTCTCCTTTTTCCTCTATAAGTTGCCTTAGTCATAGTGTCTTATCACAGCAATAAAAAAGTAACTAAGGTGGAATAGAACATTTGAAGACACCAGGGAATTTTCTATTAGTGTTAGAGAAGAAAAAAACAAGAGTTTACTCAGAAGATGGAATTGTTGGAGTTGATAATACATACCACTCAATCTCTGGTGTTCCCAGCCATTGTGATGTTGTCTTGTCTAGTCTCATTAGGGATGATGGACATTACAGAAGGTAACAAGATTATAGAAAGCCAAGGAGTTTAGGATGGTGTGTATTGGCAGAAGACTAAGAAGAGCTATGTGTGATATCTTGATTGGATGGGACCAGGAGGAACTCAAAGAAGACTTTTGGGAGAAGCTGGAGGCATCAAGGAGGTCTTGAAGAGATAGAAGAAAACCAGAGAAACCCAGGTTTTTGACTTTCTGGAACTATGAGGAATGGTAGGGAGGAATCTTCCAATGAAGTTCCACCTTGATTTCTCTGTGTCTTGTAACCAAAGACCAAAGATTTTGGTGTGTCTTCATCAATAGTGTTTTACCTCTACCATTTACTTAAAACAAAAACCTGTATTGTTTTGAGAGCCTCTGGAGCCTCCATAACTAACAACTCATTGGGAGGTAGCCCTCTTCTGGTACTGTGATTTTCATTTCAAAGTTCATGAGGAAGCAGTATTAACTGCCCATAAAAGGTACCTCAGCTCAAACTTTAAAAAAATGTATTTTGACATGATTGTCCCTTGAAAGATTATGTTTAATAAGTTGAATAATTTCATGTGTATTGAGGTAACTGGAGGCAAATTCACAGAGACAGAATGAAAGCAGAGGTCACTAGAACTGTAGAGGACAGTGGAGAGTTATTGTATAATCAACTTAGATTTAGAATTTTGGGAGAAGGACAGGATAGACAGCGGTACAGTTATAAAGTGAGAACGTCGTTAATGTTCTATTCCAACAAAAGCTTTAAGTAGTCAACTGTTACTCTTTGATTACAGTCGCAGATTACAGTTGGATTTGAGGTAACAAGGGTTGGTGAGGGTGGTAGTCTAGCATATTGCCTAGTAGGAGCATCAGGTCCTAATATCTGTCTGTCCTCAGGGGTGTCATGGGTGCCAGTAGCAGTCCCAATGCACTAAATACATGGAAGAAGGAAATCAAACTGGGATGGTCCTCTTTCACTTCCGCCCCTTCTCCAGACTCCCCGAGGTGCAGATGCTGATCTTTGTGGTCTTCCTCATGATGTACCTGGTCAGCATCGGAGGAAACATGTCCATCGTCCTTACCACCTGGACCAATCGGTGTCTCCACACCCCTATGTACTTCTTCCTGGCGAACCTGGCTAGCCTGGAGATCTTCTATTCTTCTACCATAGCTCCGCTGACTCTGGCCAGTGTCCTGTCTGCAGAGAGAACTGTGGTCTCCCTGGCAGGCTGTGGTGCCCAGATGTTCTTCTTCATCTTCCTGGGCAGTGCTGACTGCATCCTGCTGGCTGTCATGGCCTATGACCGGTTTGTGGCCATCTGTTACCCTCTGCGCTATACCCTCATCATGAGCTGGCACTTGTGTGTCCAGCTGGTCCTGGGGTCCCTGTTGCTGGGTTTCATCTTGGCCATGCAGTTGACCGTGCTCATCTTCCGGCTGCCTTTCTGCAGCAGTAAGGAAATCAGCTTGTTCTACTGTGATGTCCTCCCTGTCATGAGACTGGCCTGCGCAGACACCCATGTCCACGAGGCCACTCTGTTTGTGGTCAGTGTCATCGTCCTCACCATCCCTTTCCTCCTCATCACTCTGTCCTATGTCTTCATTGTAGATGCCATCCTGAAGATCCACTCAGCTGAGGGGAGGCACAAAGCCTTCTCTACCTGTTCCTCCCACCTGACTGTGGTCCTCCTGCAGTATGGGTGTACAAGTCTCATCTACTTGTGTTCCAGCTCCAGTTACTCTCCTCAGCGGGGCCAGGTAGTATCTGTGGTTTACACATTCATCACCCCTATGCTGAATCCTTTGATCTACAGCGTGAGGAGCAGAGAACTAAAGGATGCTTTGAAGAAGGTGGTCATGAGGCTCCTCCTGCTTGGCAAACAATGAGGACTCTGAATGATTGTCTCCAACACTGGGAGTAGAGATGCTGAGTTGCCTGTTGATAAGATGAGGAGGGGGGCTTTGAAAGCTATAGTTAGATTTCCCAGTCATGTGACTATTCCACAGTCATGTTTATTTTCTCAGCTTCGGGTAAGTCATTCTCCAACACAGGGATGAAGAATACCCACAGAATCTAATGTTGAGGGCTATGAAGATTAGCAGATATGAGTGAAAAGGACTTGTCACTTTTTAAACTGAAACACAGCAGTGAGCATAGCTGTCCTTTCCCCATCATCATATGTAATGTCTGTTCATCTTGAACTTTTCTCTAGATACAGGTCTTGTGTTGCTGGCAGTTCTCAACGCAGAACATGGGAAAGACAAAAATTAGCAGCAAGACAAGCATTAGGACTGGCACATTCTGCTCTGACTTCTTTTATTCCCATTGTATAAATACTGGCTTCCTTTTTAAAAAGTGTTTCGTACATGAGTACTGTGCTTACATCATTTCCATATGTCCCTCTCTCCACTCCATCTCCTCCCATATCCTGCCCAACTCCCTCTCAAATTCATGAATTATTCTTTAAATACTGTTACATACATACACAAAGGTCAGAGTGGGTCTCAACCTGTGGGTTGTGACCCTTTGGGGGCTTAACATCTCTTTCACACGGCTTGTCTAAGACCATTGGAAAACACAGATTTACATTATGGTTCATAACAATGACAAAATTACAGTTATGAAGTAACAACAAAAATAATTTTATGATTGGGGTCACCACAACATGAGGAACTGTATTAAAGCATCACAGCATTAGGAAGGTTGAGAACCACTGACACAGGTACATATAAACACTCCCAATGAGTCCATTTAACGCTGCTCGTATGTGTTATTATGCAGCCCTAGAGTAGGGTTGGTAGAGAGGATGGGAGGGTGTGTACTGGTGGGTTTGATGTAGAGTTGGTGTTTAAGTAGGAAGCACGTCTCTTCAGCAGAGAACTGGAAGGAGACAAGAGTTGGAAATCTCCTCCTCCGGCCTTAGCTTCCTGGTCTAGAAAACTACGAGACATGTATTTGTAGGAGGAGAGGCCGCTTGTTGGTTCCTGGCCGCTTAGCCCCAAAATAATCACATAGAAACTGTATTAGTTAAATCACTGGTTTGCCCATTTGCTCTAGCTTCTTTTATTTATTTATTTATTTATTTGTTTGTTTATTATGTATACAATATTCTGTTTGTGTGTATGTCTGCAGGCCAGAAGAGGGCACCAGACCTCATTACAGATGGTTGTGAGCCACCATGTGGTTGCCGGGAATTGAACTCAGGACCTTTGGAAGAGCAGGCAATGCTCTTAACCACTGAGCCATCTCTCCAGCTCCTTGCTCTAGCTTCTTATTGGCTAACTCTTACATATTAATTTAACCCATTTCTATTAATCTGTGTATTGCATGTGGCTGTGGCTTACCGGCTAAAGTTCTGGCAGGGCTACATGGCGTCTCTTTCACTCTGCCCTTTTTTCTCCCAGAATTCAGTTTAGTTTTCCCTGCCTACCTCTATTCTCTGTGCAGGCCCAAGACAGTTTCTTTGTTAACCAATGGTATTCACACAGCATACAGAGGGGAATTCCACATCACGTATTGCAAAACTCCAGTTCTTTGAAAGAGTTCCACAGGGCAGAAAAGGAAAATCATGACTAGGATTCACATCTTATAGAACTGAAAATTTGTATTCTTTCTTTGAAAGATGAGAACAAAAGAGGAAGCTAGTCATAGTGGTATATGCCTACAATTTCAGCATTAGCAAGGTAGAGGCAACAGAATGAAGAGTTAAAGGTCATCCTTAGCTACATAGGAAGTTCAAGGTCAGTCTGGGCTACATGAGACCCTATTTCAAGAAAAATAAATAAATAAATAAAAGCATCTTTGGTTCATGGCTCCAATTCTTACTGCAATATGCTACTAGGTACATGCTGTTTGTAGCACATTAATCTTCCAGACATTAGGCTGTTTAGGCAGAATAAATGTTGTATGATCAGACAATTGTGAACAGTACCATAATGAACAAAGTCAAACCTGCTTACCACAGGGTTGTTCACAACCTGCAAATGCCAATGTGTAGTTATGATATAGATGAAGAATGTAACCTCCTTTTTATTTTTGCATGTGTATATACATGTGCTCTGTGTGTGTGTGTGTGTCAATGGATGTTTTCATGTGTGTAGGAGGTCATGCGTAGGCGTCTTAGTCACTGTTCTATTACTGTGAAGAGACACCATGACCAAGTTAACTCCTATAAAAGAAAGCATTTAACTGGGGGTTTGCTTGCAGTTTCAGAGTGTCAGTCCATCATCATAACAGCAAGCAGACAGGCATGGCACTGGTGCAGTAGCTGAGAGCTTTACGTTTTGATCAATGGGTAGTAGGCAGAGAGACAGACACTGGGCCTGGATCTGGGCTTTTGAAACCTCAAAACCTCTTTTGCACACTCAGAAATCCCATAAATACACTAAACTTGAAGCCATGGTCTATTTGCAAAGGGCCTGTTGGGTAAAAAAGAAGAAAAAAATATAATAAAAATAAAAAAATAAGATAAAATTGAGAGAGAGGGAGAGAGAGAGAGAGAGAGAGAGAGAGAGAGAGAGAGAGAGAGAGAGAGAGAGCTACTGCTGTCCATGCAACCAACCCTCAAGAGTAGCTTGTTTCCTCAGTGAGACTCCTTTGGAGAAAATTAAACTTTCATTTGAAGTGGTTTTGAAATGAATTAGAAATCTCTTTCTTAGGCTTTTTTTTTTTTTTTTGGCTTATCTGGAAAACTACATGACATGTATTGCAAGACTGAGAAAGTAATCAGGGATCAACACTCAGTCCATATGTCTACTATTATATCATCTGCTTTACTTCTTTCTTTCCAACCACCACCCAGATGGTTGCATGCAGAACCATGCAAGCCCTGTGCATGGGCCCCAGTCTCTGCCTTTTGAGCTTGAGGTTGGGGATGGTGATACTTCCAGCAGTTCTTTTATTATTCAGGACTGGTTTTGTGATCCATGTGTGTGTGTGTGTGTGTGGTGTGTGTGTGTGTGTTTTCCTTTATGAAGCTAAAAATTATCCTCTAAAGATCTGTGAAGTTGGAATTTTGATGGGGATTGTGTTGAATATGTAGGTTGCTTCTGGTAGGATGGACATTTTTACTGTATTAACCCTACTGATCCATGAGCATGGAAGACCTTTCCATCTTCTGATATCTTCTTCAATGTCTTATAGTGTGGGTCGTGACCTTTTGGGGGGGACAAACAACCCTTTCACAGGGACCACTTAAGACATTTGGAAAACACAGATATTTATATTATGATCCATAACAGTAGTAAAATTACAGTTGTAGTACCAATTAAAATAATTTTATGGTTAGGGGTCACCACAACATGAGGAACTCTATTAAAGAGTCTCAGCATTAGAAAGGTCAAGAACCACTGTCTTAAAGTTTTATCATACAGATCTTTCTTTCACTTGCTTGTTTAGAGTTACTCCAAGATATTTTATATTATTTGAGACTGTTGTGCAAGGTGTTGTTTCCCTGATTGATCCCTCAGTCCATTTGTCATTTGCCTACAGAAAGGCTACTGATTTTTGTGAGTTAATTTTGTATCCAGCTACTTTGCTGAAAGTGTTTATCAGCTGTAAGAGTGTTTTTCTGTAGAATTTTTAGGGTCACTTATGTATACTATCATATCATCTGCAAATAAAGATACTTTTGATTTCTTCCTTTGCAGTTTCTATCCCCTTGATCTCCATCAGTTGTCTCACTGCTCTAGCTAAGATTTCAAGTATCATATTGAAGATATGGAGTGATTGGAAAGCCTTGTTTGTTTCTGACTTTAATGGAATTGCCTTGACTTTCTCTCCATTTAATTTGATGTTGGATACTGCTTTTATTGTGTTAATTTATGCCCATTGTATTCCTGATCTCTCCAAGACTTTTATCAAGAAGGGATGTTGGATTTTGTCAAAGGCCTTTTCTGCATCCAATGTGGGTTTTGTCTTTCAGTTTGTTTATATGGTCGATTACATTAATGATTTTTATATATTGAATCATCCCTGCATCTCTGGAATGAGGCCTACTTAATTATGGGGGATGATTTTTCGATGTGTTCTTGGATTCAGTTTGTAAGTATTTTACTGAGAAATTTTGCATTTGTGCTCATACAAGAAATTGGTCTGTAATTCCCTTTCTTTATTATATTTTTATGGATAACTGTGGCCTCATAAAACAAATTGGGCATTGTTTCTTCTATTTCTATTTTGTGGAATTATTTTAGGGGTATTGGCATTAATTCTTCTTTGAAAGTCTGTTAGAATTCTGCACTCAAACCATCTGGCCCTGGACTTGGTTTTTGGACTGGAAACTTTTAATTAATGCTTCTGTTTCATTAGGGGTTATAGCGCTGTTTAAATCACTGGTCTGATCATGATTTAAGATTGGTATATGGTACCTATCGAGGAAATTATCCATTTCTTTTAGATTTTCCAGTTTAGTTAGAAAAATTAAAGTATGTCCTTATGATTCTCTAGATTTTCTCAGTGACTGTTGTTATGCCCCCTTTCATTTCAATTTTTAAAATTTGAACACTTACTTTCTGCCTGTTATTTAATTTGTCAATTTTATTGGTTGTTTTCAAAGAACCAACTCTTGGTTTCATTGATTCTCCGTATTTTTTTGTTTGTTATTTTGTTTGTTGTATTGATTTCAGTTCTGACTTTGATTATTTCTTATTGATTAGTTCATCTGCTCCTTTTGGGATATGTTCTAGAGTTTTCAGGTGTACTGCTAAGTGTCTAGTTCAAGATTGCTCCATTCTTTTTAATGCACTTAATGTTGAATAGATTCCCTCAGGTTTAAGAATAGAATATGCAAGGGTGATGGAATTGTCAAGAGGATCAATTTAAAACTGCCTCAAGTTTGGTCTTTTCCTCCTCTCTCATCCTCTCCTTCTTGTGATAGAAGTCAGCTGCCATGCTGTGAGCTTTCTTATAAAACAAGGACAACTGGCAAGGAACAGAGCAGCACCTCTAGCCAAGACCAGCAAAAAACTGCTGTCCTCAGCTCAGTAAGCACAAGAGAATCAAAATCCTGACAGTAACTGATTTTTTTTATTATTTAGCAAATATATATATTAAAAATCGACTAGTGTGTGTGTATGTGTGTGTGTGGTGTATTCAGGCCACTGTTAGAGTGTGAAGGGTCAGAAGACGACTTTGGGGGTACTCTTCCCCTTCCACCATATGGACTCCAGAGACTAAATTCTGGTCACCAGGCTTGGGAGAAGGTGCCTTAGCCTGATGAGTCATCTTGTTGGCCCTCAGGCAAATATATTGTGTAGGGATCTTTTGAAAGAAGAAACCCACAAATAACAATAATGAACATGATATTTTGACTTTGTAAAGTTTGAGAATCACTAGTTTCGGTCACTCCCCTTATTTGATGGAGAGATAAAATAAATTGTGGTTAGAGGTGACAGACATTTTATGGCAAAGTCACTTTAAAAAAAATTTTTTTAGTTGATTCTTTGTGGATTTCACATCACATGTCCCGATCCCATTCATCTCCCTGACCCTTCACCTCTGCCCTCTTGCCTTTTCCACCTCCCCTCAAAATAAAATAAAATTTAAAAGAAAACCCAAAACCCCAAACCAAAACCAACCAACCAACCAAACAAACAAACAAAAATGAAGTCTTGGCGTGAAAGCTGCAGTCTGACACAGTGAGTCACACCGTTTACCCTTTAGCTCACACATCGTCACTTGCGTGTTCTTTGCTCTGGTTCGATACCTCTGGCTTTTCTACACCCTTAACACTGGGCCCGCACTGGGACTCCTCTTGGATATCCTGCTGTTGCTTTGTGTCATTGGAGATCCTGAAGCATTGGATCTGCACGTCTGGCCCCTTCACATGCTCCAGCAGTTCATAGATGGGGTGGATGTTGGAGCCGGCCAATTCAAAGCCCTGATTCTGGGCCTAGGTCAGCCTGCCAACTTTCTCTTACTGTCACCACCAGGGTGAGCTCTTGAGCACTGCCCTGGCTAGTTCACCCACTGCAGCGGGCAGCAAGGCGCAGGGGCCAGTTTTCCTGCTCTCATGCCTTAGGACCAGCTCATCTGCACTCACATCACCAGGGCCAGCTCTCCTGTTTTGCCCAGGTGAGGTACAGGGCCCATTCTCCTGAGTGCTGCAGTTGGTGACTGCAGGGCCAGCTCTCCCGCCTACTGTCTACCATAGATGGCACGGGGAGGGTGGGGAAAGGCATCTTGCTCTCTCATACCCCTCACCACTCCTGCAGATGGAATGGGGGCTGGGCCAGCCCTCCTGCTCTCACACCCTCAGGGCCAGGTCAACAGTGCCCTTCCCAACAGGGTAAGCTCTACTGTGTTGCCCAAGCAAAGCACAGGGCCTGCTCTCCACTCTCAGGACCTCAGAGCCAGCTCTCCCATCTGCCACAGGCAGTGAGGAGCAGGGATGCAGGAGGGCATCTCTTCCTTGCCTACTCCACCATATGGCAAATGAGCGGTGGGGCCAGATCTCCCATGCGTGTTCCTGGGGCCAGATCACCCGTGCCCACCCCAATAGGATCAGCTCTATTGTGCTGCCCAGGTGAGGTGCAGGGCCCTTTGTCTCTAATGTTGCAGCCGGTGAGGAGCAGGATCAGCTTTCCCAGTCTTGTGACCCCAGGACCAGCTTTCCTGCCTGCTAGGTGGTGAGGGTGAGTCACATTTTTTAACTGAAATTTTTTTTCGTATAATATGCTTTGATGACAATTTCACCTCCCCTAACTTCTCCCCATCCTTCCGCCCTCCCCACCTACCCAACTCCAGGCCATCTCTTTCTCTCCCTTTAGAAAACAACCAGACGGGGGCTGAAGACATGGCTCAGAGGTTAAGAGCACTGACTGCTCTTCCAGAGGTCCTGAGTTCAATTCCCAGCAACCACATGGTGGCTCACAACCATCTGTAATGAGATCTGGTGCCCTCTTCTGGCCTGCAAGCATACATGGAAGAAATACATAATAAATAAAAAAGAAAAAGAAAACAACCAGACAAACAACAAACAAACCAGGATTTTAAGAAAGGAAAAAAGAAAAATATATATAAGAAACACACATACACACACCATAAAAACACAAAATCAGAAATCATAATATACAGGCAAATGATCAGTAAGACAAAATGTCCAAACAAAGTCTACAAGAATACCACTGGGTGTGTTTTCTGTTGCCTGTATACTGCTCCGTGTGGGGCCTATGCTTCACTGTGGTTAATATTCCCAGTGAATAGAGTCACATTTCTATTTAAGGCTGTATGTCAACAATGGCCTCATCCATGAAAAAGTATTATGTGAAGGACAGACTGGCTTTCTTGTTCTGGAGATGTAGTTTAGTTGGTAGGGTGCTTGCCCAGTATGCCTGAGGTCCTGGGTTTCATTCCCTGGCATAAACAGGGATTGGTAGCATGTATCTGTAATCCTAGCATTGGGGATTGGGTGCAGAAGGATCAGAAATTCAAGGCCATGCTTGGTTGCACAGAATGTTTGAGATCATCTTGAGGTACATGCGATCCTGTTTCAGGAGGAAAAAGGCAGAGAAATGTATAAAGAAACACACTGGTGCTGGAAATCATGCTTGACAAATAAAGACAGCAATGATAAAATGGTGTGTGAGTGTACAAATGTATGTAGGTTGGAAGACAACCTTGACTGTCACTCCTCGGGAGCTGTCCATGTTGTTTTCTGAGACAGGTAAGTCTGGCTGGCCAGCGGACCTCAAGGATCTGCCTGTCTCCTCTGTACAGTGACAGGCAGATGCCACAGTACTTGACTATTTTTTTAAAAGTGGTTCAGGGGATTGAACTCAGGTCCTCATGTGTCGCAAGCACTTTTCTTCCTTCCTTCCTTTTTTTTTTCTGACTGAGATATAAGCTCTGATTTACTTTTTAAGTGTTTGGATGAAGGCAAGAATAATGGTGGACATTATAGGGTAGAAAACTTTTGCTCTGTATAATAATTTTTAAAAATAGAGTTGGTACCATTCAGTCATTGAAGATACTACCTTGGGACTACACAGAAAAACTGAGCAAATTAAAATGATCAATGACCACCACCACCACCACCACCACCACCACCACCAAAACGCTGTTCCATGCTATGGGCCCTGTGGTGGCCTTATCTAATGCATTTTTCTGATGATATAATGGTCTGTGCCTTTCATTGCCTTACAGTTATTGTCCAACTGTGTAAATCAGAGACAACTGGTAGTAGCAAAAGCGCTTCTATCCAAGGAGATGAAAAGAACTTAGTCTGCAGGAGAAGAACAGGCTCTCCTACACTCCGGCCAGTTTTGCACTAAGTAACCTATTTATACCAGCATTTGTGCTATTTGTCTGTGGATCTGAACCAGTTTAACTTCTTATTGGTTGTTTCATTATTAAGCTAAAAATATATTTATTTTCATATTTTCATGAGATCTAAAATTACTCTGTTAAAATCAATTATGTTTTTAAAAATAATTATTTGAGCCTTTAAAAAATATTACTTATTTGAATGTTTTTGCCTGCATGTAGCCATACACAATATGTGTGCAGTGCCTGTAGAAGCCAGAAGAGGGCGATGCCTCCTCTGGAACAGGAGTTACAGGCAGTGGAGAGTCATGTGGATGCTGGGAATCTAGGTTCTTCAGTCAGTGCTCTTAACCACTGAGCCATCCCTGCAGCCTGAAAGCAGTTATGTCTTACTAGCAATCCTTGGTTCTGGCTTCAAAATTAATCCTTATTCTTTCCTCACTGCTACACTTCTGCCCAGACTGAAGATATCTACACTTTAAGAATGTTTCACTGTAATCCCTTACTGGAGAGGTTGAAACAGGAGAATCGCAAGTTCAAAGCTTGCCTGGGCAGTTTTGAGAGTCTCTGAAAGTAAGAAGAAAACAAAAGGCTGGTGCTACAGAATGAGCTCAGCGGTGGAATGTTCCTCAGTCTTTGTATGCCGGGCAGCGGGTTCAACCCCAGACTTAGGGTTTACGACCACCAGGGGGCGTGGAAGCCTTCGCAGTCCGCGTGGGGCACAGTGGCAGACGGACGAGAGAAAAGCCGGCTCGTACAGTCCAAGCCCTGCCTTTCTTGACTATCTTTATGGCAGCGGAGGAAGTCAGTAGGAGAGCGCACACCGCAGAGGGCAAAGTCCGGTTGGAATTAAGAAAGTATCTATGACGTTTAAAACTGAACGCAAAGCTCAAGATCCTCCCCGAACTAAATCTTCGCTGGCTCCAATTGTTGATCACCATCCCGCTTGGCGTGTTATCCAAAGTCAAATAGGGAGGAGACTGTTGAAGAGGGAAGGACAGTGAGAGGAACCTCACTTTTTCAAAAATTCTTCAAATCCCGAGGCTCTTTACAGCAAGGGGATGTGTGGGACTTAAGTTTTCCAAATCAAACGTCTTTATCCTACAACCCTGCCCTGTAGTTACAAGTCAGTCACTTCTCTCATAGGCTTCGCAGCAAACTGCTAAGTAGTTTCTGATTTACGGTTATGGAAACGGAATTCTCTAGAGGAACAGTATTTCCCTAACAGTTATTCAAATTGTTAGTAAAAGATGACTGAACCGCCTACACGTCTCCAAGAGCCCCCCCCCCCACACAACAGCATAACTCTCAAATTCCTAGCCACAGCTCAAATCCAGAGTCTCATCTTCAGTTACGTCCTCTGGAACAGGTCTTTGAGTCCGGACCATGCAGTTCTCTACCTCGCAGATGCCAACTTTGAGGCAGAATATCTCTTGAGCATCACCCGAACATTTTCCCCCATCAAAGAGAGCAGGAACCAGCTTGTCTTTAACCGGACGAATCCGCGGAGGGCTGAACAATATGGACAGTACGGAAAATATGGAATTGAAGCCAGACAGATCTCTTCTCTTTTTCTCTGTCCTGCGGGCCTGGGGACCCTGGATGCTCCTGCTTCTAGGGATGCCACGACGCACCGATGGCGTGGGAGCGCGCGCGGGCCCTTTAAGCAGGAGCGCGGGGCGCGGCCCAGGTAAGGGGCGGGTCCAGGGGCGGGCGAGCGCTGAGCCGGCTCTGGTCTGGGAGCCGGATTTGGAGCGCGGCGCCGGCGGGGGCCGGAGGGGGCGGCGCGGCGGACCTTGGTGGCCTCGGACGCTCCTCCTCGTGAGCGGCCGCCGCCCGCCTCCGCCTGCGCTAGCAGCTCCCTCGCCCCGGCCGGCACCGGCTGCCGCTCCAGGCCGCTCACCTGGGACGCGCTCACCTGGGACGCGGTGCCCGCCGCCCGCACTTGGGCCAGGATGAAGGACCGGCTGGAGCAACTGAAGGCCGTGAGTTTGCTGCGCCTGGGGATCCGGCGGGCCGGGGGCTGTGGGGGATCGGCCGCCAGGAGGAGTGGCTTGGGAGAGGGGCTCCCCTTAGCAACCCTAACCCAGGTCGCGGGGGTGCTCTGCGCTCTAGGCCTCTCTCCTTAAGCCCCCGCCTCATCTCGCGGAGCTCTGTACCCTCCCCTCCCCGGCAGGGTCACGTGCTCGGTGATTCACCACCTAGCCCGATTTCCCTGAACGCCGGTAACCCTCTCATCCCTGTGTCGTCCCCCCCAACCCCCCCAGCCAAGCTGACCAGTGTTCCTCCAGACCTGGATCCACCCCGGTGCTTGAAATCAGTGGGGCTTATGGTGAGGTCAGGGGACTCACCCTCACCATCTGCCTTCTGTCGCCTGGCACTGTGCCCCAAATCGGTCTCCTCTCCTCTTCCTTATTTCCCTCCTGGAGCACCGGGCAGGGCTACCCCATCCCCGGAGTAGCTGAGAGTTCCGGGTGACCTCTGAAGCTGTTAGCTTGTCAGGGCCTGGGGCGGGCACCCCTCCTACCATCAGGTGGTCTCTACTTTTCCTTGCGTCCCCTGAGACTGCTGTGGTCGTCTCTGCCGCACAAAAGCTAAAAAGCTTAGGTCACTTGCTTGTTTGAGCCTATTTCCTTGTCTGTCAAGTGAGAATCACCCTCCCTTATAGGTCTGTAATGGAGATTGTGTGACACAGTGGACTTGATGTAGGGAAGTGCTGAAGTGTGAAACTTGGAGATGTAGATTTATTTAATAAGTCATTGAGTACCTTCTGCCGGATAGGGTTAGTGTGAAACTTTGGGGACCCACACAGTGATACAGGCTGCCTCTTAATGGAATATAAAGCTCAGCCCTGGATGGGCACAGCCAAGTCCATCTACCTGCCGCCCTAGAAGCTTCGGCCTCAGTCAAGAACTGGGGAAGGTCCCGCTGAATCTTCCCAGGTGATTAACGAGCTCCTTAGAGTTGGGAAGTATTAGCCTGCATTAGCACTGGGGCTTTGTCCTGCCTGGCCCTGCTGGCCCTGCTGTTTACTGGTTACCCTTTAAACTCCAAGCTTAAGTTTTGTTATCTGTAAAATGAGTAGTCCTGCAAGCTAAAAGCAAGCAAGCCTGAGGAGAGCCCTTTGTACGATGCGTAGGACTTAATAAATAGCGTTATGCTAATAACTTTTTTTAAAAATAGAAATGGTGGTAACCAGCGGATTGATATTGTAATTGTCTTTTTTTCTTCTCCCTTGCCAGGTGAGATCTTCCTGACCTGGTTCACATGCTCTGGATAGTGGGTTGCAGTGTAGGCTTAGGAGAGGTGAGAGAAGAAAGGACAGTTGCTTATTTAGTGGGAGTGAGCCTCTGCCCCAAATTTGCTCTTTTATATTTGAACCTTAGGGCATCCTGGTTAACTAAAGCACAAAATTTACTTGTCACTGTTTTATAGGTGGGGAAACTGGAGCTCACTATGGGGAGGGACGCGCCTGCCAGAGAGTTCATAGCTGAACAGCAGTCAGAGGCAGCTTCCTTTCTTTAGTGAGGGGATCTGGACTTAGTATCTGGACTAAGATACTCCCTGACTCTCTCCAGGAGCTGGTTGTCAACAGAGTAGTCTTAAGTGAGTTTGAGTCCCAAGAATAAGGCATTTTCCAGGGAACCAGAGCAAATCCCTGTGCCTTTCAGTCCTCCAGGGTGAACCCTGGGAAACCAGGACTAATGACATGTTTCTCCCTTCAGCTCTTTGGAACATAGGGAAAGTGGGCTGCTGGTGCCGCTCTATGTTCTGAAACCACAGGGAGGCTGCTGTCCTGTTCTGGAGCCCTGCAGTGCACAGGACTGGCTTGAGGTTCAAAGACTTCTCTAATTGAGGCCTTGACACCCAATAGCTGGGGTCCTTTTGCAACTTCACCTTTGTGCTGCTGCCTCTGCTTCTGCTTCTTCTTGATTATTTTTATTTATCCATTGACAATTCCGTACATGTGTACAATGTATCTTGATTATATTTGACCCAAATCCCCCCTCCACTGTCCTCAGGTAACCTCCAGTGCTCCCCCTTTTGTACCTTTATGTCTTCTCTTTTATTTTCCTCCTTAAAAATTTTATATAACCAACTGAGTCTGGGAAGGGCTGCCTGCATGCAGATGAGTATGGGTCCATCTACCAGAGCATGGGCAGCCTACCAGGTCCAGAAGGAAGAAAAAAAAAATTCCCCCTTTCCTAGAAGCCATCAACTGCCAATAGCTCCTCACCTAGGGGTAGAGCCTCATGAACCCTCCCCCATCTGTGACGGAATGTTGACTGACTAGATTTTGCGTAGGCAATCACACACCTTCTGTCCATGGGTTCATGAGTGCTGCAGTCATATCCTGTCCAGAAGACAGCGTTTCAGAGTATTTCTCCTCAGCCTAGCTCTTAAATTCCTTCTGCCTCCTCTTCCACTATATCCCATGAGTCTGGATGATGGTGATATAAGTGTCCCCGGGCTGAATGCCCGCCTGTCACTCCCTGCCAGCACAGACCAGCTAGGAGTCTGCCTTGACTGCTGCCCACTGCACCACGGAGCCTCTCTGACCAAGGTTGAGAACAGTACAGATCTACAGGTATCAACATAAACATTTAGAAGGCTCTTTGACAGCATGGCCATTTAGCAAAGCATCAGAAGTAGGTACCTTACCCCCAGGCTTCTTGATGCTTCCCTTTGTAAAACAAAAATCAGTTGGTCTCAGAAGATACTTCTGCCATTGTTAATGGTTTCTGTGAAGGATGTTAAGGTTTCTGTGCGTTATCAACCAACCATTCTGTAGTGTGTCATTGCCTTCTTCCACTCTGTCCCTTAGCTCAGGAACCACCTTTTTTTGCAACTAGTGGGGCATGGTCTCTCTCTGATTCCTATTATATACCAAAAAAAACCAAGCCAAAACAAAATAGCAAAAAAAAAAAAAAACCCAAAAAACCCAAGACCCCCAAAAACCCCAAACTCCCAAACAGAACAAAACAAAAACATTTGCTAACCCGTGCATGCAGTACATTTCCCAATGAGCAGCCTGTGCAATGTCTTTCTAAACCCCAGGGGGGAGAGGGTGACGGCTGCCTTCAGACAGCTGGGGCTGTGTCATGTGCTTGAGACTAGTTTAGCTGTGAGTAGATAGGAAGGGAAGATGTGGGACTGATGGGTAGAAATCAGACATCTTTAAGAAAGTAATTTAAAAATAATGTAATTAGCAGTCAGGCGTGGTGGCGCTCGCCTTTAATTCCAACACTCGGGAGGCAGAGGCAGGAGGATCTCTGAGCTCGAGGCCAGCCTGGTCTACAAATCAAGTTTCAGGACAGACAGGGCTGTTACACAGAAAAGTCTCAGGAAAGAAAAATAGAATTAGTTGCCCAAGGATTGGGTAGGCCAGCTGAACAGGTCCTGAGCCCTCCAGCATGAGAAGCAAGCAGGAAGACTGTTGAGGCGTTGAGTGCTGTAGGAATTTGAGCATCTCTTAAGGGAGGGACGAAGAGTGAGATTGAAGGCCTCCATGGACCCTGAGAGCATATGGTTCTGTGAGATGCTTTTTATTTGTCTTACTGTTCTGGAGTCCACAAGGGTCGAGGCACCAGTGTCACAGCTGTCAAAGGGACCACTGTACAGGTGAAAAAGAGATAATCTGTGACAATATGTGATGGCTATCTACGACAGTACACGTGAGCTGTCCACACTTAGCTCCTTGGGAGCAATGTCCTCCCTAAACCACAGGGCTAAGTGTAGTCACAGGACCTGGCTTACCTTATCTGCTGACTGCTTCTCCTCAGGGGCTTCCATCAGCGTTTTCTTGTTGATCTAGAAGTTTGCTGGGAATGTGCACTGACTGCTCCCAGCCCTTCTCTTCTCACCCACTTTTACTAGCTGAACTTTGACTCTACCGGGCAATTCCTGGCCAAGAAACCTTTTGTGTGTTCCTGTTTATATTCAGTAAACATTTGCTAAATGCCTATTGTGTGCCAAGCCCCGCAGTAGATGCTGGGATGTAGTATCAAGCAACATTTGTTTCTGGCACTTAGGAAGTTCACAGTTGGGTAGAAAGAACAGAGGATTAGACAACATGACATGTAATTCTTGTGATAGAAGCAACTACTGGAAGACCCTGCTGACTGGCCTTTAGGAGATAGGAGATGAGTCTGGGGGTACTATTCCCAGCAGTATTTTTTCAATGGAGGTCCCTCTTCAAATCTAATATTGTCTCTTCAGGTATAAATAGAAGTTATTTGAAAGATGATGTGGATCCTAGATTTTCTTTCCCTTTGGTGGGTGCTTCATATATAAAAGCATCAAGAACATAAAAACATGCATGCTAGCATCCAAGGAGGGGTGTAGTGGTGTGTGTGTCTCTCTCTGTGTGTTTGTTTATAGTACATCCTATGCAGCATAATCAGAATTTTTTAGCTGCATAAGAGGTTTGGCAGAATTATTGTACAAAGTCCTTATCTTAAAGAGTAATTGGTCAAGTAGGGAAAACAAATATATTTCATGGAAAGAGAAATAAAATAAAGCCAACCTCATAATGAAAACAGAGTAGCCGGTGATGTATAGAATCCAGGTCAAGACTTTGAGCCCCCCAGAAACCTACATACAAAACTAAAATGACTTGGATGTATTGGACCTTCTAAGACCAAGACCAGTAGGGGACAGCAATGAATCAGTCGCTCAGCAGCCTAGGTTTAACCTTTGACTCTGCCTGTCTTGGTCTTGTTACCTAAAGGTCTGCCCCTGTCCTTTCCCACCAGAAGTTCTGGATCTCCATGGGAACAGAGTTCCTTAGGGTAATGTGCTGTAATCCTCTCAGAAATTAGGGGCTGCACTTCTGCATTAAAGCAAATTTAGTCAGTGAGTGTTTACCTATCCGCACTCTGTGCTTTGGATCATAATAAATCTTAACATACCAACTTGCCCTTTGTTGAGATCCTGTTTTTCTTTAGTAATAGGATTTCCGACCGGTCTGGCTTCCCTCCGCATCTCTCACCGCTGTGCCAGGGAGGGTTGCTTTGCTGTCTGTAGACAGAAGCCGGAGTGATGGGGATTGAGTGGGGATTATAGACCCATCAGCTGGAGGCCAGAGAGAAAATGCTGGGATGAGAAAAGGGATTAATTTTATTTTTATTCCTGTGAGCTTGGGGGAGGTTAGGGGACTGGCAGGAGAGTGTCTTCCTCCCCAGTGCTTCCTTCCTACGCTGTTATTCCTGCCCCACTCCCCAGATTCATTCTTTGCAGGATTCATCCATTCATTCCTTAACTGCAGCCTAGTCAAGCCCAGCCACTTGCATGAGCTTTGTGTTATTTTGCAACTAAGTAAGTTAGTACTTTTTTAAAAAGAAACTTATTACCACTGAGTAGGTTTAAAACCACTGTCCACTAACTTCATTATCTTTTTCTTTTTCTTTTTTTTTTTTCAAGACCGTCTAGTTCTGGCTCTCCTGGAACTCACTGTGTAGACCAGGCTGGCCTCGAACTCAGAGAGATCTGCCTGCCTTTGCCTTCTAACTGCTAGGATTGAAGTTGTGAGCTGCTGTGCACAGCTTCACTGGTTTTCTTCATGAATTACTCTTTGTACTCTGTATCATCTGTTTAAGGGTGGTGACTCAAATACTTGGCCTGTGAACTACAGCAAGTATCTCTTATTGAACAGATTATTCCTGGGAAGGATTTTGGTTTGATGCCTGGCACACCTTCTCTCCTGTCCTCTCAATTCCACAAGGGGAGGTAGCAGTGTCTGCCATTTCTTCTTTACAGGTGCGGGCTGTGAGGCTTGGGTTTGGTTGAGATCCATCCTTAGCTGGGAAGTGGTAGGATCAAGAATGAGCGTGTTTGTTTTGCCTCTTGGAATTATCTTCCCACACTGTATTACCTTCCACTGCCTGTGTACCTCCCCCCCCAAGCCATAGGAGATGAAAGGCCTCTGGGGTCCCAGTACCCAGCATCCTGCATGGTAGTCACATGTTACACCTTCTCTGTCTGCTGGTCCACATCAGCTTGGCTCTTACACACTCACACATCCCTTACTCATTATTATAGTTGACTTTTCTTGTTCCACTCCATGCAGTAGGTGATACTTTACCTGATTGGAGTAGAACGTTTACTCAGGGAATCCATAACTTTGCTAATGAAGCCAAAAGTCACTGGTTCAATCCCCAAGGTCGATGAATTCCAAGGCTCTTCCCTTTATCAAAACTCCAGTGTTAGGATGTCACAGAGGCTGTCTTTGATCAGAAAGACAATGGCGGTCATGTGGATACCTAAGTGAAAACCTCATTTTTCCCCTGGTAAAATCCTTCACATTCCCTAAGGCTAGGCTGTGGCATCATCACCATGGGAAAGCTTCCCAGGTTAAGTACGTAACTGTGCATTCCCTGATGCCCTCATTTCTTTATTTTGTTGATACAAACATAGCCATATGGTGTTAGTATTGCAGTTTCAGAAGCTTCCAGTCCTGTCAGGTCTGGGGCCCTAGAAGAAAGCAGACCACACACATACGTCATTTATTTCCTTCCCAGTTGAAGCATAAACCGCTGGATTCTAAGCCATTCATTCAGTAAGTGGATGGAGTTATACTGTTGACGGCTTTACTTCTACGCAGATTGTGTAGTTGCAGACAGTCCTTGTCTTTAGTCTCCTTTGTGTATGGCCCTCTTCAGCGCTTTCTCCCACCACTGTCTTTCCTGTTAGGTCACCTGCTTTGTGGCCTTTGGCTGTTTCTGTGGCAACGTTTCCCAGTGTGTGTGTGGAGACAGAGTGAAGTTCAGCTCCCACCTAGAGAGATTAGTAGAGCGTGTACTGTCTGGGTTAGGGCGGCTTGGTATGGCATGAGGCTTGTTTAGTTCTTTAAATTCTTTCTTTTAAAATGCTTTCAGATATATCAAGCATAATACAGAGAGATCCTTTCTACTCGTCCAGTTGCACCCCTGTTAACATCTCACTTTTCAATGTCCATTCATCAAACAAAGAAAGTGATACTGGCACAAGATTCCTCACTAAGCACTAGGTGTTTTTGTTATACCACTAAAATCGCTTTTCTGTTCCAGGATTTAAGCCAGAACACCTCATTGTGTCCACTTCTCATGCTTCTCTGCTTCCTCTGTCCTGACACAGTTTCTTGGTCCTTCCTGGTTTTTCATGACTTTTGGGCATGATATCCACTTTACAGTTGGAAATGCATGTCTCTGGGCCAGGACTGCATGCTGCAGCTGGAGTGGGGAGAGGGGTAGGCTGAGAACAGGTTCCCCTGGCTCGGGAACACACTGTTGGCAGGGTAGCTGGCATCTTTCAGCATTAGTCCCTGGAAGATAGTGCAGGGATTGCATGCCGTGCAGGGTAGCTGGCATCTTTCAGCATTAGTCCCTGGAAGATAGGCAGGGATTGCATGCCGTGGTAAATAGGAAGTGCACACCTTAGGAGACCCTTCCTCTCAGTGTTCAGTCAACACTGTATGTAACTCAGACTGGTCTTAAGCTTAGAGGTCCATGTGCCCCTGCCTGCCGAGTGCTGGGACTGAAGGTGTGTCACCATGCCCAAGGAAGCCTTCACTTTTTTCTTTCCAGATGCTCCAATTCCTTCTATTATAGAAGTGCTTTATTAGTTCTCTACCCCAATTCACCACAGCCCTCCCAATGGTGCTGATCTGTGATGTGAGTGTTGTAGAAGGATCATGCTGGGAAAGAGGTTAGGGAAAGGAAGGATCCAGCAGATTCGAGGAGGGAGGAAGACATTGTCCATTTCTTCCTCCTCTCTGGACTGGAGTGAGAGGAAGAGAGTCAGAGATGGAAGGCTGGGTCAGGGGTTGAAAGACCTAAAGGGAAGCTGAGCTCAGAAGGAGGAAGAAGAGTTTTCTCTCCTGGCTTCAAGAACGAGAGTGAATGCAGGGTGTGGTGTTCTCACTCAGACTGGTCTTGCTGGAAATTTCCTCTGGGTAAATCAACTCAGTTTTCTCAAATGTTGCTCCGCATGCACTCTTTTAGACGCTCCCATCTCTGAAAGGCTCTCATGTTCGGGTGAGGTTGGGCACCTTGTCTTCTGTGTATAATTTCTCATTATAATTGCTGCCCCCTTCCTCATGTGGCATTGTAGTCATCTGTTTGCCCAGCTGTCTCCCAGTGTATCCATAGCGAACCTGGAGACCCAGGGATGCTGAGTTTGCCTTGTGAGGCTCCAACATTGGACCATTACTTGGCAAGCGTCAGATGTTCTTCCGGTTGGAAGAATGCAGGAACACATGAGCCTGTAGGGGAGGAGGAGCGTCTTTTGGGTGTGGTGGTTGGTTATGAAACCTTGAGATCCTACAAGTTAATGCAGTAGTGAAGCTTAGATCATACGAAAGAGAAGTCCAGAATGAGCATTGCTCCTTATTAGCCGGGTGACTCTGAAGGAATTAACCTTCCTAATTTTTATAGCTGTAACATCTACCCATAAGGCCTCCCTCCACCTCCTTCCTCTCATGAAAATGTTCACTGTTCTACTCTGGATCTAGCTTAGGTCTTGAGAATCAAAACCAGGTAGGTAGTAACTCAGCATGTGGGAATGGGTTTCAGTGTTTGTTTTAACAAACAGAATGGAAGGCATTTTGAGACATATATAGAAGATTAAGAAATATTGACCCTATACTAAGACCCAAGAAACGATTCAATTCCATTAAGCTATGAGTCAGTGATAGTCTTAGAAAAACAATATAGCAATAGTCTCCCAGTTTACCCTTGTTGGAATTTCAATAACTTCTTTCTAAATATCACAATAAAAATCAAAACAGAAAGGACAAAATATTAAATAAATGATAGTAAGAGTGGTAAATTTGTGAGAGAGTTGCTGGAGCACAAATCAGGGAGTCTTGTTTCAAACTCATAAAGCAGAAAAGTGAAAGGCTTCAAATACATGAGCTGAATTCCGATTGTCTGAATTTCCCTCCTCATCCATCACCTCTGAAAACTGGCATTGGAGTCACGTGTAATGGGTGCCCCGTGCTGCTCTGCACACTTTGCATGTCATAGCTAATAGAAATTTTGTGAGCAGAGTATTCTGGCCATGTTACAGCTGAGAAAACTGAGGCAGAGAGAAGTAACCTGTTCAGGATGGTAGCTCATAGCTGTGAAGTGCCACGCTGGGTCTTCACCACAGAAGCCAGATGTACCTGTGTGTCTCCATATTCATGGAAAGAGGCAGAAATACATGCATGATACCCCTTTCACTTGAGGTAATGGGTCCATCTAGCTTAGTTTTGTGGATGTTGTAGCATCCCCTAAAATAGGTGAAGATTTGTCATTGAGACTGCAGAGAGGCACTTACGGCAGGTACAGGCAGAGGCTCCCATGGCTCTGCTAGAGTAGAGTCCTAATGATGCCATTTAATGTCTAAATTGCTTTGGATGAGTCAATTAACCTAATTAGCAGTTGCCATATCTGTAAGTGGGGAAAGTAATATTTGTCCCTCAGGGTTGGTGTGTGACTTAAATAACACGTTTGAAGTCATGGAAGTACCTGTGACAGATATACATACTTATTATCTACTGTCATTGCTGTGACAAAGTACGAGAGTGAGTCCTCGGGGACTTTGGCTCTTGACATCTGACTGGCTGGTCTTGAATTAATCTGATGATGACTTTATTCCTCGGTGTCTCCTCCGTTCAGGTAGGGCCAATGTTTTGCCTTCATTTGCTCAGCTAGAACAAGATGTTGAAAGGAAAAGCAGGAGGCACACCTCGGGTATCATTGTCTGCCGATTTCCTCTTTATTCTATGACGGGTGTTGCAGAAGATGAAATTCAGTGAAAAGAGGAAGTGTTCTCTCAGGGACGGTTTGTTAATAAAGAAAATCGCCCATGGGAGAACTGGGCATTGGAAAACGGTCATCTGATTATTCAGTGGAGGAATAGAGCACTGGGTACCCCCTGAGAGCCCACATACTCCCTTAGAATTTCTGACTCTGTAATCAAAGAAGAGGGGCAGGGTACTCAGATTGGGCTATCGTATGCCCTGTATACGTGTGTGTGTGTTCATGCTTCCATGTGAATGATGAATGGTGTCTGTCTTTGGGAGTTCCCAGACCCTAGTTCTAGAGGAGGTAGCTTTAGAGGAGTGGGCAACAGGGATAAGAAAAGGGGGATGTCATCGTCCCTCTGAATCACATGGGTCAGGAGAAAACTGGGTTTATAGAGCAGAGTCTGTGTCTGGAGTAAAGGACTGTTTATTTATTATATGAGCTGATGAAGAGTGATCTGTGGTCAGACAGACAGAGGATGGTAGAGAAGACCTCTGAGAAAAAGGCAGTCTGCAGAATTATAGATAAGTAGTTTGAGGTTGCATTCTGGGCTCCTCAACATTTGCTACTCTGTGCAGAAGGAGTCAGTGTTCGCCTTTGTCTTTGACATTTGGAGTACACTAGGCTTGAGAAGGGGAGATGAATCCTCGGGTAACTTGCTGTTTCCTGAGTCGTTGGTGGTATCTTTCATCTCCCCACAGGAGAGGTTATCAGGAGGAAGTGGGTGGCTGGGCTTGGGGTTCTCCTGCACACTTTTCTTCCCATGGCTGAACTTTCAGTTACTGTAACGTCTTCATTACCACATGCCTTGATTCTTTGATATTGATGCTGATGTTCTCTTGGTTAAGCTTCGTCATGTGAGCTGAGGATAAAGGGCAGAGTGTGTTTTCCTTGCCTCTGCCGGGGGTGGGAGGCAGACCCCGAGGAACCTGGATTTACCACAGCCACCAGTATCAGAAGAAAAAGAGCCCCTTTCTGGGGTACTTTGTAGAGAAGCCAGAGGGTGGTTCTGGGTCTAGTGATGTCAGGTGACACATGGTGGTGGCCTTTCCTTCGCACTTTCTGATGTGGGTTAAATGTTGTTGGTACTTTATGTATTTACAGGCTATACATGGGTGAGCTCTGCCTGAGAAGATGGACATCCAGAGTCTGTAGTAATCCATTAGTGTCAGGCACCCTTGACGTTGCATTTAGCTCCAAAGGCCCTGTTTTACTGTTGACCGAGGTCCTCCAGTTGTTCAGTCCTATAGAAAACACATAGAGGTCTACGTTAATTATAAACTGATTGGCCTATTAGCTTAGGCTTCTTATTAACTAATTCTTACATCTTATATATTCGTGTTAGCCATGTGGCTTGGTACCTTTTTTGGCGAGGCAGTCACATCTTGCTTGTTCTGTGTCTGCCTTCCTCTGTTTCTGGATTACGACTGTAGACTGAGCTTTTCTCTTCCCAGAATTCTCCTGTTCTTGTTGCCCTGCCTCTACTTCCTGCCTGGTTGCCCCGCCTATACTTCTTGTGTGACTACTGGCCAATCAGCGTTTATTTAAAATACAAGTGACAGGGTACAGACCATTGTCCCACAGTATTTTACCTTAAAGATCCCTAGACTCACAGTAAGGCTGTTGAGAAGTAGTGTTCATGTACAGTGCTTTATTGAGCTTATACACATGCACACATATACATACATACGTACATATATTTATATATGCGCATTATATATGGCCTATATATAGATTATATATAGCTTGATTGAGCTCATATATATACACACAGTGACTATATATGTATATAGAAATATATAGATACTATAATGCACATATATCATCTATATGCATATACATATATAGTCATATATAGACACATAGACACTATAAATATAATGTATATGTAATGACTATATATCTATATACATATACAATTATAGACATGTAGTCACTATATATATGTTATATAGTATCTATATATGTCTATTTACATATTAATGATCATATGTGTATGTATATGTATATACACATATATAGTCACTATACACACACACACACACACACACACACACACACACACACAGAGTTTCTGTTACTGTGAGGAGATACCATAATCATGACAATTCTTATAAAGGAAAACACTTAATTGGTACTGGGTTACAGTTTCAGATTTTTAGTCCATTATCATCATGGTGGGATATGGCAGCATACAGGCAGACATGGTGCTGAGAGTCTTATATCTTGATCTGCAAGCATCAGAAGGAAAAACTGCTACACTGGGCAGCATATTTGAGACCTCAAAGCCTGCCTCCACAGTGACACACTTCCTCCAGCAAGGCCACACCTATTCCAACAGGACCATACCTTCTAATAGTGCCACTCCCTGTGGGTCTAGCATGAGTCTGTGGGGGCCATACCTATTTAAACCACACACACACACACACACACACACACACACACTCTATGAAGGACCATGGTACCGGTAGAAAGCCCAGTAGCAGGAGATGTAGGATCAGGTTGGTGGTGACAGAAAGTGCTTGGTACCAAACAGGGAGACTGTGACTCTAAGACAGGCTTAGTCATCTTCTAAAGCATTTTAAAGAGAAGACCTTTGACTTTGTCCAGTAGGTGATACGTCATATATTGGGAGTTGGAGAGGTATTTAGATTGGAAAAGAGATCAAGTGGTTGGGGAGGTTGTTGCAGTGGCACAGAGCCTGCTACTCAAGCAAGGCACTATGGCATATTTTCTGCTTCATAGATGAAGGAAAGGAGGCTCAGAGATATTAAACCATGTATTTGGGGTTCAGTGACTATCATGTGATAGGACCACATTATAATCCTGGTGTATGTTGCCCCAGCAGAACTATCTTACAGATGCAGCCTTTAGGAAGGGGAAGGGGATGGTCTCTTCCTCCTCATAGGGATTCTGTTTTTCTATGCCTACATCTCTAATGCTAGGTGATGGGGAAATTGACACCTGGCAGGTGTGGTAACGGGGGTGCTCGGTATTGTGCTAAAAGATTTCCATATATGATTTCTTCAGTTGTCATATAAGTAATAAAGTTTGTGGTGTTAGTATCAACAACGTTTTTTTTAAAAAATTAGGCAGGTGTGGTGCTTAAGTGAGGTCTCACAGCTTGAATGGTAACAGCTGTTGGACTGAGTTTGTAGGCTACCAAGGACTATCTTTTCTTTTTCTAGTTTACTCTCTCACTAAAGGTGGACCAGGCCATTTGCCTCAAGCTGCTCAAAGCCAAGAGCCATTCTGGGCATTTGGCAGCCCTTGTATACTATCTAGTCTTAGAAGCTCATGTTATAATAACCATTAAGTAACCATTGTTTCCAGCTTCTGGAGACAATCCTTGATCCATTCATGAGGTAGCTTCTTCCTGCTTCCTTAGCATGTGTGCCAGTTTGGACACTGAGTTGACATCATGTGGCTGTGTCTGTGTGTATATGTGTATCAGATACATACTTGAGGTCTCTTCCCTTAGTGGGACTGCTAGGCCACCTTTTAGGAAAGATCATTCTCGGGGCTAGAGAGATAGCTCAGCAGTTAAGATCATGTACTGTTCTGACAGAAGACCCTGGTTCCATTTTTCAGCACCCTCATGGTGGTTCACTGCTGTCTGTAACTCCAGTACCAGTAGATACAATGTCCTCTACTGCTGTCTGTGGGCACTATGCAAGTGTTACACAGGCATGCATGCAGGCAAAGCACCCATGCACATAAAACAGATTAATAAATCCTTTAAAAAAGTATGTTCTTGACAAAAGCTTACTAACTTCATTGAGGAAGAATGGCTTTGTGTTTTCAAGGAAATAATGCAGGTGTCTTCCCTGGAGAGAAGATCCTGTGAAGACCTCTGAGAGGGTTGGGTGTTTGAGTAATGGAACATTTTGTCTCAAACATTAGAAACTGATGTGTGAATTAGGATTGCAGGCTACTGTGAATGCATTCAGCTCAAAGTGATTCAATTTCTGTTAAATACTGGGAAACATGAAATAAATTATAGACAGGTGTCTTAGTCACTGTTCTATTGCTGTGAAGAGACATTATGACCAAGTCAACTCTTTTAAATGAAAGTGTTTAATTGGGGGCCTGCCTAGAGTTTCAGAGGTTTAGTTTGTTATCATCATGATGGGGAGTATGGTGGCACTCAGGCAGACATGGTGCTGGAGAAGTAGCTGAGAGGTCTGTGTCCAGATCTGTGGGGGGAGGGGGGAGAGAGAGAGAGGAGTGACTGGGCCTGGCATGGGCTTTTGAAACCTCAAAGTCTAGCTCCAGTGACACATTTCCTCCAACAAGGCCACACCCAATCCTTCTAATCCTTTTAAATAGTGCCACTCCCTGATGTCTAAGCATTCAAATATATGAGCCTATGAAGGCTGTTCTTATTCAAACCACTACAGCAATTATGGTGTATAATTGCAGGTGATAAGGCTCATGAGCAGAAGAGCCCTTGAGCTAACTGAAAGAATACAAGGGGAGATCTGCAGAATCAGCCTGCAGCCGAGGGAAGTGGGGCTCAGGAGAGGAGGGTGCTGCCAGTGGTTTACTAGGCTCCATTCCCTTCAGACTCTTCTCATACCACAGATTCCTTAGGGAGCTTGAGTGATCCCATGGCCTCCCCAAAACCAGGTAGGAAGGGTGAAAGAACTTTCCATGGGAGGTACCCTGGGCTGGCAGGCAGACACACCCATGAATGTATTCCAACAGATACGCATGGTAACCTTGATCTCCTGGATTTATGATCACTGGGTGTAGACAGATGACAGTAGGCTATGGTGGTTGCTATGGAAGGTCTTTACAGAGTGGTGGGAGCTTAAGGAAGGTTTTGAATTTTGCATGGGAGAGACAGGTATCAGGCTGTCTGAAGTGAGTTCTGAAGATGAATAAGATTTTGGTAGTTGGACAGATGCATTTTTGGTTAGAATCCTTGTGTGGCAGCATGGAAAGAAAGATATTACACATAAAGGAAGGATGTGCTAGGAACTGTAAGGATTCTCAAGTGGTTGATCTCAAGAATGCACTGGGGGAGAAGTGTGCCTGTGGCTGGATTTTAAAGGCTCTTGTGTGCTCTTTTGGGTAGAGGGATTTTGGTCCTAGGAGATAAGCTGTCATTATATGACCTCGGGTGTAATTAGTTGAGTTTTTTAGGAGATAGCGGTGGACTGAGTAGGAGGACCCTCAAATTCAGCTCCTCTTTTGAAGGTAGCTGTTGAGTTTGGGAGCTGACTGTCTCAGAGCAGATAGAAAATCAGCTGCTGGGAAGACCCTTGGAGAGATTTCCCAGGGTCACAGATTTCTGTGGAAATTGTTCGGATTTGTGGGGGTGGTGACAGGTAATGTGGGCCTGGCCCTTTCCTTTGCTTATGGAGTTTCCAGCCATTGCTGGTGGTGTGGAAGGCTGCACACTGTTGAAGGGCGTGATGAAGCAAGTGTAGGGCTCCCCTGCCCCAGCTCCACTCTCAATGGTCAGTGTTCTGTGTGCTTAGAAGCCAGCGTTCCCTGTATAGCACTGGTCTGGGAGAGAGCAGTCAGGAAGAATGTGGAAACAGATCAGGCTTTTGTTGCTGGGTGGAAATGGAGTCACTTCTACTGTAGTTTTGTAATTCTGAGGAGGAAGGAGAATGAGGTTGAGAAGGTTTGCACTCCCTGAAGTTGCTGGAGAGGGCCTGGGGAAGAACTTCCTTTTCCTTCTAAACAGGAGCTCCTGGATAGGGAAGAGCATGCTCTTCTTTGCCGTAGGTAGTTTCTAAACACAGGAACATCTTTACTCCAGCTGTGAGGCTCAGCAGCTCAGGCTCCGAAGGAACTGCTTGCAACTTGTTTAAACAGCATTGTAGGTTAGAATCTGCCTGCTACTAAACCTTTCTTAGGTTTAGGTTCTACAGCTAGAGTAAATGACCGAAATTCCACCACCAGTAGCAACAAGGTTGGTCTGACTGTGAAGTTTAGTGACAGAGCACTTTCCTAATGCCTGTGAAAGCCTAGGTTTTAACCCCTCCCCCAGTATAAAACAAAGCAAAACAAGACAAATGAACATCAACCAAAGCCCTAATGTGGAGTATATAGCATACTCGATCCAGTGCAGATATGTTTTAGGTTCATTATCTCATTTATGCATTTATTTATTTAGTTCCTTATTTTGATTTTTGGCAGACAGGGTTCCTCTTTGTACACGTGACTGTCATGCATTTTGCTTTGTAGACGAGGCTGACCTCAAACTCAGAGATCCGTCTGCCTCTGCCTCTGCCTCCCCAGTACTGGGTAGGCTTAAAGGTACCATGGCCCAGATTATCTCACTTATTTCTTAACTAACTTTATAAAGTAGTGCCATTAGTTTTTGACAGTTAAGGAACCCCAGGCTCAACAAGCTGAGTAGTAACTTGCATGTCCCTTCCTTCCTGCTTTGTACAAAGTCAGGAAGTGGTAGAGCTTGGATTTAATTACAGACAACACTAGAGTATTATAACATTAAATTTTTATTCATTTTAAAGAAAATTATATATAATATAATTGTTTATAGAAAGATATATAGGCATGCATGCGCCTATCTATCCACCTTATGTATGTGTGTATGCTTAAATATAACTCCGTCAATAACAGTGGCTGTTGATTGTGTCTTTATTCTCACTCTGGCCTGTTCTGGTCTCTTACAGAAGCAGCTGACACAGGATGATGACACTGACGACGTTGAGATTGCTATCGACAATACAGCCTTCATGGATGAGTTCTTTTCTGAGGTGGGCAGCCTTCCTGTGTTTTTTTTCTGAATGTCTACGAGGAAACACAGTTTCCTCAGTAAGAATAAAGAAACCTCAGATCTTTCAATGCTGGCAAAGGAACAGATGGGCAGGCAGAATTGTTCCAGGGAGATTTTGTTTTCAATTCTTGGGAGTATCTAGACTTTACATCTTATTAAGGAAGTCAGGAGAAAGGGGCTGGAGAGATGGCTCAGTGGTTAAGAGTACTTGCTGTACTTCTAGAGCAGCAGTTCTGACTCTGTGGATCAGGACCCCAGGCTGAACCACCCTTTCATAGGGGTCACCTAAGACCAGTGGGAAACACAGATATTTACATGATGATTCATCACAGTAGCAAAATTACAGTTATAAAGTGGGAAGGAAAATAATGTTATGGTTGGAGTCACCACAGCATGAGGAACTGTATTAAAGGTCACAGCAATGGGAAGGTTGAGAATCACTGTTCTAGAGGAGCCAGGTTTGATTCCCAGCACCCACATGGTGACTCACACCATCTGTAATTCCAATGCCAGGAATCCCATGCCTTCTTTCTGCCTCTGTGGGCACCAGGCTTGCACACATCATATACATGCAGACAAAATGCTCATACACATAAAGTAAACAAATAACTAAATGATTTTTAAAAGGTAAGCAGAGGGTAAATTATATGTAATTGAAGATAGACTTGAAAAGCCTTAAGTACATGACATTTTTAAAAGATTTTTTAATATTTTTTTTTAAAAAAAAAACAAATCTTTTTCTCATTTTTACATACCAATCCCAGTTCCCACTCCTTCCCCTCCTCCCATCCTCTTCCCCCTACCCTCTATCCAATCCACTCCTCAGAGAGGGTAAGGCACATTGCTTTGGGGAAGGTCCAAGGCCCTCCTTACTATATCTAAGCTGAGCAAGGTATCCATCACAAGAGAATGAGTTCCCAAAAAGCCAGTACAAGCAGTAGGGATAAATCCTGCTGCCACTGCCAGTGGCCTCGCAGGCTGTCCCAGCCATACAACTGTCACCCACATTCAGAAGGTCTAGTTTGGTCCCATGCTGGCTCCTTCCCTATCTGACTGGAGTTGGTGAGCTCCCTATTAGCTCAGGTAAACTGTTTCACTGGATGAACCCATCATGGTCTTGACCTCTTTGCTCATATTCTCACTCCTCCCACTCTTCAACTGGACTTCAGGAGCTCAGCCCAGTGCTCTGCTGCAGGTCTCTGCCTCTGCTTCCATCAGTTGCTGGATGAAGGTTCTAAGGTGATATTCATCAATATGACTATAGGGCAAGGCCAGTACGGGCACCCTCTCCTCTATTGCTTAGGGTCTTAGCTGGGGTCATCCTTATGGATTTCTGGGAATTTCTCTAGTGTCAGGTTTCTTGCTAACCCCATAATGGCTCCCTCATACTACAAGGACATTTGTACAACCATGTGTATAGCAGCATTATTTGTAATAGCCAGAACCTGCAAACAACCTAGATGCCCCTCAACTGAAGGATGGATAAAGAAAATGTGGTACATTTACACAATGGAGTACTGCTCAGCAATAAAAAACATGGCATCTTGAAATTTGCATACAAATGGATGGAAGTAGAAAAACAAAACATCCTGAGTGAGGTAACCCAGACCCAGAAAGATGAACATGATATGTACTCACTTATAAGTGGATACTAGCTGTAAAGCAAAGGATAACAAGCCTATAGTTCGTGACCCTAGAGAAGCTAAGTAACAACATGAACCCTAAGAAAAACATATATTTATCCACCTGAAAAAGGGGAAATTGAAATGATCTGACAAAATTGGAAGCATCGGGGTATGGGGAAAAGGGAAGATGGAAGAAGAAGAGGAGGGGAAAAGGGGAGCGGGGAGGAGAACTTGAGGGAACGGGATAGTCGAGATCGAGGAAGGATAAGAATGAGAGCAAGGAAAGAGATATTTTGATTGAGGGAGCCATTATAGGGCTAGGGAGAAACATGACAACATTTTAATGATGTCTTTTCTTACTTCAAATTATGTAAATACATTGTTAACCTTGGGTTACAGCTAGGAGTAAAACCAAAGTATTGCTTCTTTAGGCCTTTGATTTATATTGGTCAAATTTGTTGTTTCTTATAATTTTCCTAATTGTCTTAATTCTAGTGGTGACAGAGAGAACAAGATGCTACTGGCTTGTGTTTGTAAAGTCACATGTGCCTACAGATTCATGTGTACTTTGGGCATGAAGAGGGCCTTACAGGGTTGAGTTACAGCAATATGAAGTAGTAGAAGCATGGGGGGCAGGCAGGAGTGTATCAAGACCAGAAACTCTGGCTTTGGAACTGAGAATCCTTGGGTTCAGATCTCAGTTCACTTCTGACCAGCTATTGATTTTGTGAATGTTCCTTAGCCTGCCGAGTCTTGTTTTCCTTATCTGTAAAGTGGGATCGGTTATACAATGAATTCCCATAGGGTTATATTGGTTGGGTCCGATTATGCTCATAACATATCCAGGACATTACCAGGCATGTATGCATTCACTGAATTGTCCTTAACATCCCCTGCTCCCCAATCTTACTGTCCCGGAGTTTCTGTGTCTACTGTTTTCTGTATTTATCATTTCATTCTCCTGGAAAGAAACAAGAGACATCATTTTCATGGGGCAGTTCAGGGGCTTCCCACCATCTGGATTGTGGGTGTGGAGAAGTGGCCCCCCAGAGTGCCCCTGAATGGAGTGAAGTGGAGCTTGACTGTTCATGCCTGCTCATCTGCTAGATTAAGAACTGGGTTGAAGAGCTAATTTGAGTGTGTGTTGACCTGACTGGAAAATTGACTATAAGCCACCACAGCTCCTAACCCTGTTTGTGGGTGGGTGTGACCTATAAGTCAAGGACTATAGTGAGGTCAACACTTTTGGACAATGGAATACAATACTCAGTGGTGGAGGTGGATTTGAGTTGATGTCAGAAGATATTGTCTCTGGTCACTACAGTCTTGTCCTGGAACCTCACATGCACTAAGAATATCTTCTCTACGAGGAAGAATCTTCTCTAGTACCTGTGTTTTCCCTCTTCTCCTGAACCACAGGAGGGTCCTTAAGAGGCAGTATTCCTCACATTGTAGAAGGATGGTGGGATTTGGTCTGTAAGTAAAGTCTGTTTTCCTAGTTAGTACTGGGTAAGTGGTCATGACCAACTTTTGTTGGAAGAGAGTGAATACTTCATAGAGAGATAAGATCACCAGGGTTACTGTAGGGCCTAGTGTGATACATCTTATAGAGATGACCACACTGCTGCTCAAACACAGCCAGGAACTGTTACTAAGCAACAGGGCAGGAGTTGGGCATGGCTGTTTGGTCAATAAGAGTGCTCATTCTGGATGGCAATGTAAGATGCCATAAACCTCTGTGATCAAGTATTTGAGAAATTTTCTTTTTTTCTGACAGAAATGTATTTGTTTAAAGATACTGCTGTTTTCTTAATTTAATTACATGTATTTAGTGTGTGTGTGTACATGTGCCTCTGCACATGTGTAGCTCAGAGGACGACTTGACTTGAGGGAGTTGGTTCTTTCTGGTCATGTGGGTCCGAGGGATCTAACCTGAGTGATGGAAAGTATCTTTACCCGCTGAGCCATTTTGCCATCCGTCTCTCAGATATTTAGAATGCACATTATCTTCCTAAAGGCTCCAAGAAGTCCCGTAGTGAAGAAACTTGCTTTCTAGGCTCTCTCAGTGTTTAGCTCTTCACTGACCTGACATGGCGCTTTTATTAGCAAGGTTGAGTAGCTACACTTTGGAAAATGTATCATTAAAGCTTTCTTTTGGGGAGTCTTCCTTAGTTTGGGCTGCTATCACAAAGTACGTAGTTTGGATGGCCTGTAGATAATAGAAACTTTCTTGTTTGGTTCTTGAGCCTAAAAGTTTGCGTTCAGGGTTCTAGCATTATTGGATTATGTTGGGGTCCTTCTTCTAGATTGCAGAGTATTTCAGCTTCGTGTGGCCCCACAAAGTGGAACTAGAGCAAAGACACCACTCCCATTCATGAGGAATCCATCTTCATGACCTAGTAACTCACAAAAGCCCCACATTTAAATACCTTTACATTAAGAATCAATGTGTGGCTGGGTGGTGGTGCACACCTTTAATCCCAGCACCGGGGAGGCAGAGGCAGGTAGCTTTCTGGGAGTTCAAGTCCAGCCTGGTCTACAAGAACTAGTTCCAGGACAGGCACCAAAGCTACAGAGAAACCCTGCCTCGAAAAACCAAAAACAAGAAACAGAACAGCAACGACAACAACAAAATAAATAAAGAATCATGTATGAATTTGTGGGGACACGACATTCAGTTCCTTATAGGTGCACTTAGAAAATGAGACTATTTTGCTGGGGGTACAAAGCATATTTCTCTCTATCAGGTATTTGTATGCTTGTACACATTTGTGCATTTGTGTGTGGAGACTGGAGGATGACCTCAGGGTCAGCCTCAGAAATATCTACCTCTTTTGAGAAAGTGTCTTTCATTGGCATAGATCTCACCAGTTAGGCTAACCTGGCATCTACCTGTCTGTGCCTTCCCAGTGCTAGAATTACAGACATGCCTCTATACCTTGGGTTCTTATCTGAGTTCTGGGGAATTGAACTCAGCTTCTTAAGTTTACAAGGCAAACACTTTACCAACTGAACCTTTTCCCACAGCCTCAAGCATGTTTATTTCTTTAAGTTACTTGTATTCATACTTTCATCAAACAGACATTAGAGAGTGACCCTGCACATTTGGCATTGTGAAATCTTTTCTATTAGTGAGATGAGAAACACAGCCTTGGCATTTGAAGCATCTGAGTCATACTTACAGAAGAGGCCAAGTTATCCAGAGCCTGGCTGGAGAGCGGGCTAGGAGGGTGTGTATGGATGGAGCAGTAGGAGCTACAGAGGCACTAATCTTGAAGCACAGGGATTTGCTGTTTGGACTTGAGTTTTGTTAGAATGTAGGACCTTTTAAAGTCCTACATTCTAAAATTCTAAAAATTCTAATTTAGAAATCTAGGCATGAGATCAAAGCCAGCAGGTTGAGAACTTCTTAACTCCTTCAGTAGGGTGTTTGTATGAGAGAGAAGTAGGCAAACTGGTAGATTCTGATTTCTAGGATCTTCCAGTAGTGAAGCAGGAAGCCTTGGCTGGTCACTTGGCGATTTACTTTTGACCTCTCTGTCCCATTTCCTTTCCTGTACTTTGCCCTTTCTTGCTGGGAGCTACAGTAAAATGTATATAGTATACAGACTAGCGGATTTATATGACATATATGTGTATACTGGACTCTGTTTGAAGCCACCTTTCCTACTATGCCCTTACTTTTCTACTTGGTCCTTCTTCTAAGTTCCTAGTAGTGCTTCATCTACCTTCATGTCTTCTGTGTGTGTGTATAAATTCTGTGTGAGAGAAAGCATACCTAGTTGGCTCTCTGAGACTGCTTTAACATAATTTTTTTTCACTTAACATGATAACCTCTAGTTCCATCAATTTTCCTACAAACAACAGTATTTTATTCTTTATGACTCAATAATGTTCTGATATGCATACATTTTAAAAATCTGTTCATCAGTTGGCAGATATTTAGGCTGATTTTCTGTCTCAGTAACTGTGACTGTTGCCACAGTCATCATGGGTGTGAGGTGTCTCTACTGCATGCTGACGTCATTTCCTCCAGGCGTATTTGTGGGAGTGGTGCAGTGGGGTCATAGACCAGTTCTGATTTTAGCTTTTCGAGGAACCTCCATACTGTTTTCCTTAGTGACTGTACCAATTTACATCCTTCCCACAGTGTACTTCCTTTATCCACCATGTTTGTTCTTTTTTATGCTTGACATTCTAATTAGGGAAGATTAGTGTTTCAGCTTAGTTGATTTGAGAACATTGTCTTAGAAGACTTGTTTTTATTGGTCAGTCCATTTCTGAGAGCATACTTTTCACTCATAAAAGGAAGCTGAAAAGCTAAGTCATGATGAAAACCCGTTAGGGACTTAGGAGTTTAGGAGAGGCAAAGACTAGTTCTTAAGCAGAAGAAGAAAGCATCTCTCTTTGCCATTCAACTCACCTAGCCACAGTCTGCCGGGACTTTCTGTTTTCTGTCATTTCAATTCCATTGGAGAATTAGGTTCAGGAGAAGAGGCCATTGATGCCTTCAAAACAACTGCCTCTTGCTCCAGTGAAATGGCTCAGTGGTTAAGGTGCTTGCCATGCAAGTGTGAAGACCACAGCTCAGATTCCCAGGACCCATGCAAATGCCAAGTAGGCGTGATATCCACCTGTAATTCTAAGCCTCAGAAGACAGAGATAGGGATCCCTGGAGTAAGCAGTCATGTCCATGAATGCTGGGTTTGATTGAGTGACCCTGCCTCGATGAATAAGGTGTCATAGGGATTGAGGATGATTCCCAACAGATACCGCAGGCCTCCACATGCATTTATACCTGCATGTGTTCATACTCTTGCAAACGCAAGTACACATAACACACATATATGCGTGGAAATGGAAACAGACAAATATAACTTCCTCCTTTCAGTGAGATGACCGTGCTTAATATCATTGGTGATTCTAATTGGCAGCACCTACCATCAGGAGTAGGTGACTTGATGTTCTTAGTTTTTGTGAGTGCTTACATTAAGGTTGCTGTAGGATTAAATGAGACATACTTTTAAAGGGCAGCATAGTGCCTGGCATTTAATAAATGAGCAGTTGTTATTGCTGTTGGTATTTATTGTTATCATCTGACATTCATTATGTCATTATGTACTTGATGTGCTGTAAGCTTGTTCAAGGTCATAAAGGTGTTAAGAGGTGGAGCTGAACCCTGGACTTGTTCTGTTTGATAGTAATTTTTAAAGTTGTATTATCTAGAGTCTCATATTGCTGACAGATCATTGGTAAATAGTCTGAAAACCAATAGATAGTAAAAAGGCACTGGGGATGCATTAGCCTCAAATTTAGTGGTGATTTGGAAAGCCTGCTTTTGGGTTGGCTTATTTCATCAGCAATGCTTCTATTCACTGTATAAAAAGCTCCGGATAAGAAGTTGTGGTCAATTTCCTGTTGGTTAATTGTTGCAGTGCTGATGTCCCTTTCACTTTGGGATAAGGCAGATAGGCACAGTGGGTGCTGAGGTTTCTTTTGTATCTGCTGCCCCCACTATACATCTGTTTCAGGGGCCATGGTGCCCAGACAGCTGGTGCCTGTGGATGGAGCTGATGTGTACTGTTGTTGGTGGTGTTTTATCACAAAACAATAAACTATTGGAAATCTGTAAACAGGGACTGCTTTTTTGTTTCCTGGCCACCCAGACCCAAATAATCACACAAACTATATTAATTAATTTGACTGATGGCTCAGGCATATTTCTAGCTAGCTCTTACATCTTAAATTAACTCATTTCTATTATTTCATATTTTACCACGAGGCTTGTGGTATACTGGTAGGATTCTGGCATCTTTCTCCTTCACCAGCTACATGGCGTCTGCCTGACTCCACCTTTTTTTCTCCCTCTATCTCTGTTTGGATTTCCTGCCTTGCTATATTCTGTCCTGCCATAGGCTAAAGTAGTTTCTTTATTAATCAATGGTAATGAAACATATTCACAGCATACAGAGGGGAATCCCACATCAACAGTTGTCTCTCCTGGTTATTCTCCATGGGTTCCCTGACCTTCTTGACTCTGATCTGAACCTTGTTATTTAAGGTGAGTGATTACTTCCCTCCCAGGGAGGAGGAGTGTGGATTGTAATGACAGTTCTTTATAGACCAATTTCCTTGACAGTGGGCATGGCACTTCTGGGCCATTTTTTTCATGCTCTTCCACAAACACAGAAGATGGACCGCTTGAAGCAGGAAGCTCTGCTAGGCATTCCTTTCAGGTGTGGACTATTTTCCCTCTGTTGTCTTTCTGATTGTAGATTGAGGAAACTCGGCTCAACATTGACAAGATCTCAGAGAGTGTGGAGGAAGCTAAGAAACTCTACAGTATCATTCTGTCTGCACCGATTCCAGAGCCAAGTGAGTGTTGACTGAGTTGAGTCACTCTGTACTGACCCTTTGCATTGGGGCTGAGATAGGCCTGTTCTCCTCCCTGGGAACAGCAGGGGAGCATATACAGCCCCTCGTGCTAATGTACATATCACATCACAGATCACCTCTCTTCTCTCTCCCCAAGCCCTGGTTCCCAGCCTCCACCAGGTCCTCTCTCCATAGTCCTACTTGAACCATTCAAACTCCTCTACTTCCCAGGTCAAACCTCTCGTGACTGGTAATGCTCCTCATATACCCCAACCCCTGTCCCAGCTTTGTGCCTTGGCTTGCATTCTTGCTTTTGACTGAAAGTTGGCAAAGTCCCTTCTGTCTCTTCCTTGCATTTGTTCCTGCTGCTGAGGCAGCCTTTTGTTCCCCTAGGTGTTTTATATTTGCAGAATACAGTTTAGTACTGTCTTTTATGTTCCTAAGAAACGCGGATAGTCTGCTCCTGTTCCCTGACTTACTTTGCTCAGTGGTTCTCCAGTTCCTGAGCATATGGGGATTGTCTCCTCATGTTCCCACCTTCCTCTCCACCCTTTCTCTTGCCATCCCTACTCCATCCTGCTGGTACTATCCTCATGCTAACCTCTGGCTGTTCCTTGTTCCCTCATGTTCTTTATATATCATGCTTTCTCATTGGGATTTCTGCTCTTAGTCCCCTTGGCTACGTAGCTAACCTATAATTTTTCTTTTTAACTAACTAGCCAACTAACTAACTAACTAACTAACTAACTAACTAACTAACTAACTCTTTTACCATTTGCTAACCTGTAGTTTTTTTATTTTTATTTTTTATTTTTTGTTGTTGAGACACAGTTCTCTTGTCTTTACCTTTTAGGGCCTCTTTTGGATCCCTTGAGGCTGTGCTAGGGATTCTCCATACCCATCCCATGCACATCTTGCTCAGAACTTAAACCATACCTTGTGCTACATATCAAGACTTCTGATGCACTCCCTATTCATCTTCTGCCAGGCTCAGCCCCTTGAAGGCAGAATCTGTAGCTTTTCCTTGATCCCTTAGTTTCTCACTCAGTTCCAAGTATGAATGGAACTGAATGATGGCTCTGGAATGAAAGGTTATAGCTCTTGTTTAATTTGTTCCATAAGCCCACCAGAGTACATGCATCAGTTGGGTCAGCTGTGGGCATGTAGTCAGTACATCATAAATCCTTGCCTCATTTAAGTTGAGGGCTTTGGTTGAAATTTCTTTTCCCCGGAACTTCCATAGACTCCTCTCCTATCGCCGAGATTGAACACACATGGTAAACAAGTTGATTCCTCTAAAAGCGTGACTTGGACTGGGGAAGCTTATTAAGTGAAGCAGATCCTAAGCTCTAACCATGGGGTATTTGGTTCTTTAGGTCTGGGGTGGGGTGTCTGGAAAATGCCTTTCGATTTAGTTAATTAGTAATTTATTTTGGATGTGAGGGATTGAACCCAGGGCTTGGTGCATGCTAGCATGTGATCTACCACTGTGCCATTCCCTTAGTCTGAAAATGCTTTAAGAAGAAAAAGAGAAAAAACAAAACCATCTTCCTGTGACTGTGGTGGTGGATTCTGGAAAGCACACTGAGATGGTGTTGCCAGCGGGTGTCTGAGAAAGCCTCTGCCTTGCTGTTGATTTTTGTAACTCACAAAGCAGTTTGTCCTCTTTTCTAACCGAGCCTACCTCTTCTGTTTATCCAGAAACCAAAGATGACCTTGAACAGCTCACAACTGAGATCAAGAAAAGGGCCAACAATGTCCGGAACAAGCTGAAGAGTAAGAAGGGAACACAGGAATAAGCCAGTCTCCACCACAACCAGATGCAGCTTCCCAGGGCTCATTTCTCACCTGCCAGTCATCTCAATGGCGGTGACGTCACTTTTCCCATTCTTACTGGAGGCTTGGGCACTGTTCCTGGACTGACCTACTATAGCCTTAGATATTTATTGCCTCTTGAATTCTCACTGTAGTTGAAAGTGCCCAGAACTGAAGTTATAGGAAGTGGGAGTTAAGATGAGCTTTCTGAGCTACGGCAGTGGTGTGCGTCGTCAATCCCAGCACTCGGGAGGCAGAGGCAGGCGGATCTCTGTGAGTTTGAGGCCAGCCTGGGCTACAGAGTGAGTTCCAGGACAACCAGGGTTGTTACACAGAGAAAGCAAAACAAAACAACAACAAAAACAAAACAAAAACCCAGCCCAAACAAAAACAAAATATATGTGCTTTCCACTAAATTATTTTATTATTTTAGCTTAGTCCTTTCATTCTTTCTTACTGGTTCCCCAGCACCATGTACATTTGAGAGGTAACTGCAGAGACTTACAGGGTCTGTTATTCAGCCAGCAGACATTCCTTAATGCGGACCTTCTCATTTATGCCTCCTGCCCTGGTTTTGGAGCACAGCTCAATAAAGCCACTATCATAGATCCAATCCTCCTGGGAACCCCAAATACTTGCTTATTTCCACAGCTGAAATCTATGTTCCCATCCAAAGTACTTGTTGAGTATGTGTTTTTGGTTAGAGAGGAAAGCAGTATTTTTTTTTTTCCATCCAGTAAATTACAATAGTTATTTTAAATGGGTATGGAGAGGAAGACAACTTCTGAAAATAGTGATAATACGGTTGTCCCTGCGCTAAGCAGTCTATTTGAATTTTGCATTGGTATTTTAAAGAGGTTCAGGTTGAGTGTCTTTAGTCTAAAATTTCCAAATTAAAAATATTCCAAAATCTGAAATGTTTTGAGCATTCACATGATCCCATAAGTAGAAATTTCACAGCTAACCTCCCAAGTGCACTAGAAAGATAGTGCAAAATTATCTCTAAGCTCTGAGGTATATGTGAAACACAAATACGTCCTTTCTGCTCTGTCCTATGCAAATATTCCCAATTTAGATACAATCTGAGCTGCTCCTGGTTCTAAGCATTTCACATAGAGGGTGCTCAGTTTGTGTTGCGACCTTTTCCATTTTATTTACAAGAGGATGGTGGCTAAAAGAGGTTACATGGTTTTCCCCATGTTATACTGCTACTCCGTGGCTGGGAAAGGGTGAGCGCCTCAGTTCCTTGATGGCCTGAACTGCACTGTTAGTTGTGTTGCAGAGACTTGGTGATCACATAGGCTGATGAGAGCAAGTGTCCAGCTCATGGAGTAGACGTTAAGTTTTTGCAGTTGTACCTCCCTGTTGTCCACCTTCATGGCCCCTGTGTGTGAGGATGGGTAAGGAATCTGCATGGATAGGATGCTGTGTGGAAGGAAGGATGGATGTGTTGCTAGGATAACTCTCTCACTCCAGGTATGGAGAAGCATATTGAAGAAGACGAGGTCCGGTCCTCAGCAGACCTTAGGATCCGAAAGTCCCAGGTAACTTTGTTTCTGGTTTAATAGTTATTTTTCGCTATTGTGCATTAAGAAAAGGTATGATTCTGTTGTATTGGAACTCAGTTTGAGGAAGTGGGAAAAGGGAACCATCCAGGTGGAAGCAGTGCTCAGGGCCCATTGTTCCCTTTTGGCCTTCTCTCACACTCAGAAGGAGGCGCTTAAAGTACTTCCTAGATGCCACAGAGCTCAGCCTCAGCGCCTCCTTGTTTTATAGGCAGAGAAACTGATGTCTTTCTTCTAGAGACTGTTAGTAGTTGTTCAGTTAGGAGTCATCAAGTCACCATTCTTGTCCTATGAGAACTGACACAAAGCATAACCCCAACACTTGGGAGGCTGAGGCAGGAGGACTGCCAAGACTACAAGGCTACCCTGCCTGAGCTATAGTGTGAGAACATTAAAAAGTAAAAACCATACAGGAAAAAAAGGGAGGAGCTTGATATAATGTTTAAGAGGTAGAGTAAATGCTACCTAGCAGGAGAACAATGTAAGAAGACATAATTGAGTGCATGGTCACGCGTCACTGAAAGCTCTCATGGAGAACTGGGGGCAGCTAGGGAAGACTGGGCCTTGGAGAAACAAGAGTGCCCCTGTAGACAGGCTCAGGAGGCAAAACTTCCCTTTTTTAAGAGGAAATAAGAAATAAGATAAGGGATGACTATGTTTGCACACTTGCGTGTTGGCAGCAACAGAGGCATGGCGCTGGTGGCAGTGGCAGGGAAGGTGGTGGCGGCGGCAGAAGGTCGAGTATAGGCAGATATAACGGGAATAGCCTGTCTTGAGAAAAGAGTTTGTTGCTGGGTAGCAGATGCTGACCTTCCAGCAGAGAATGCAGTGTTACCCTCCAAAGGGCTTTACTAGTTGGGGGAATTTGGATTGGATTCAGTAGCTGACAGTCATTTTTTTTTTCAGGTCACACAGCATGCTAGGGGGATTTAATAGCCTTTTGGATGTGAGTGGGGAAGAGGCAAGAGGCTGGGAGGCTCTTAGGCTTTTGCAATGATTTCATCTGAATTTACAAGGAAGTAGTGCATTCGGTTTTTTTTTTTTAAAGGCATCCATAGGGCTTGATGCAGTGAGGTGGGCAAGGAATTAAGATTATTATAAAGGTCTGTTGAGAGAAAAATGTCTATTTGTAAGCAAGAAAGTTTGAGATTGTCAGCTGGGGTAAGAACTGCAGGATCTTTGGCAGGTATTACATGTGGGAAGGGTGGGTGACAACTTCAGCCAAAGCTATGGTGGAGCATTGCTGCCGGGCCCCAGGTTCTCAGTGATTTCTCCTTTTGACTAACAGTTACGGTGCGAGTTCAGTAAAGGGGGAAACAGGTAGTGGAGGTTACACATTGAAAGTGGCAGTGGACTCTTCCCATAGCACCGGACTAGGAGAGCAACACTGGGTTTGCATTTTGTCTTTGGGTTTCAAGCCCAGGCTGCTGCAGACTAGGCTGTGCTGGGGTGGGGCAGAGTTGTACACCATCTCCTGGGGGTCCGCTCATTTGACTTTGTTTCTGTAGCATTCTGTCCTCTCCCGGAAGTTTGTGGAGGTGATGACAAAGTACAACGAGGCTCAGGTGGACTTCCGTGAACGCAGCAAAGGGCGCATCCAGCGGCAGCTTGAAATTAGTATGTGTTTGAAGTTGGGCCAATGTCTATCCTACCTTTTCCTGCTATGTGGTTGTCTATCCCAAGTCCTGGGAGAAGCAACAGTGACCCTGCTGCTTGTGCCTTCTGCATTCTATTTGGTGCTCAAACAGAGGGCAGATGCTACGGGATTGGTATACCTGCGGTATGGTATCCTAGGTTGGAAAGTGTTATATTTGTTGAGCCAAGGAATTTTATTCTTATGGGATCCAGCACTTATGCCTGTAGGGGACACCTACTAAATAGCTGCTCTCCTGGGAACTCATTGCATCGTCTTGCTGCCAAATGGAAAAGTACAGTTATGAAACAAAGGCGTAGTACTAGTTGCTGTGAAGAATTAAAAAATTAATAAAGTTACATTGTTTAGGAATTTAGTGATATGGAAGGGTAGGCCTTACAAGGAAAATGGCTTCAAGTGGGAGAAGCTGGGTGAGCAAAGATTTTATCAAGAAAAAGCAGATGTGTTTGTCTAGGAGTGGCAAGTTGTCCAGGGTTGGACAAAGGGTGTGTTTGAAGCTGCAGTGTAAAGTGGAGGGAGGGCTGCCCACAGATTGTGCCCTGTCATGAGGGCCTTGGTCTCTGAGGTATGGTGGTTGGGGCTAATAAGCAGTCTGAGCTGAGAAGTAATGGGGTACGCGCTTAGGGTGGGGATTGGCTGCTGATAATGTTAAGGATGGGTTGAATTGGGAGAGGAATCAGAAGAGTCAGTAGGTTATTGAAGACAGTGCTTGTTTGGGAGGAAATTTCAGATGGAGTTGTGCTTTTTTCTGCTATTCAATGTTTATTTCTTTTTTTACCAAGCTGGCAAGAAGACAACAGATGAAGAGCTGGAAGAGATGTTAGAGAGTGGTAACCCTTCCATCTTCACTTCCGGGGTGAGTGACCACGGCACCATGGACAGGGAGGGTCATGGGGGAGATTCATTGCCTTAGCTTCATTACAGTTGCAGCTGTGCAGGGGTGGAGCTTATGTGGGGTGGGAGGGCTCTGCAGGGGTACTCTGTTACTAGTGCTGCTGATGGCCTGTCTCTATCGGGCCTGTTGTAGATCATCGACTCGCAGATTTCCAAGCAAGCCCTTAGTGAGATTGAGGGTCGGCACAAGGATATCGTGAGGCTGGAGAGCAGCATCAAGGAGCTCCATGACATGTTTATGGACATCGCCATGCTGGTGGAGAATCAGGTAGCTGGCAGGGGGAAAAGCAGACATTACCTTGAGAACCATAAATGACATTTTGGAGGTTCAGTGAGGCAGGGAATAGGGAATTTTCACCATGGAGCAGCAAAATTCTAGTGTCTGAGGCAGAGGTGTGCATTCTTACTTATCAAGTGTTGGCATTTGAGCCATTTCAGTCTTGTTCTTTCTGCCTGTTACTTCGGTTTCACAGTGATTGTAGTTAGTAATGAAGTTTCCTATATCATGACAAGAACAGGGTTCACCCAGCATCTTTTTTTTTTTCCTCCTGCTTCTCCCTTCCCCTTCCCCCCTGTAAAGATATGGGTTCTTTGGCTGGGGAATGTATCATTTAGTTGACAGGATGCCTGCCTAGCACTCATGAGGCCTTGGATCTAAGCCATCTTCTAGCCCAGATCTGCATAAACCAGGCATAGCTGTATGTACCTATAATCTCAGCACTTGGGAGATGGAGGCAGGCCGATCAGGAGCTAAAGTTTATCTTCTAGTACAGAACAAGTCTGAGGGGCAGCCTGGGCTACATGAGACCCACCCTTCCTAAAAAAAAGTTAAGTCTTGCTGACAAAGCTTTGACAGTCAGCCTACTGATAGCGAATTATTTTACTGAAAAAATTTTCCCTCCAATTCACCATAGAACTTAAAAGCAGTTAATTTTTCCAGTTTTGGTTTGTTTTTATATTTCTCTTTTGCTGAGCATGTTGGCAATTTTTGCTAAGAATCAACAGTAGGCATGAAAGAAGAATTAGGAAAAGAATATTTATAGAAACACAGGACTGGACAGTTCATCCCAAGGCATGCCTGCTCAGGGGTGGCATTTGATATTGCTTGCATATGGTCTTCATGTCTGTTGGATGTTTTGTCCCTGATTCTTGGGATAGAGTTAGACATCATGCAGAGGTCACAGTGCTGTGCATCTTCCATCAGGAGCTTCCAGCTGTTCAGCCATCTGGACAGAATTGGAAACTCTTGCTTAGTGGGCAGACCACTGAACCTCGTCGAAGCCCAAGCACTGGTTGACTAGTTTTTAATTAGTTCTCTGCCCCTTGGTGTGGTGCTTTTCTCCCATTCCTCTTTCTGGCCTTTGAGACCCTTTCTCAATCCCTCTATTCCCACTTTTCTTTTTTCCCCACCACATTGCCTTGCTGAGGATCTGGTTTGAGTTTCAAGTGATGGTAAGTGCCTTGCTATGTTTATTGAGAGCCCTATGGTGATAGGATGGGGTTGCGAAAGGTCTGGGTGGGGGTGGGGCGTGCCCTACTTCAGATTCTCAGGGAGTAACCTGAGTGACCAAACTTCCTTCAGAGGAAGTAAAAACTGGGAAATAATTGGGACTCTTTTTAAGAGACTAGGGTCTAGAGGGGAAGAGAGCAGGGGTAAACCCAACACTTGCTGCTTAAGGAGCTTGGGAATTTCTCTTGAAGAACATAAGTACTTTCTACTGTTGCCAGCCTGATACTTACTGACTTCCTTTTATGTGCCAGGCACTGTTTTACAGTACTAAATAAACTCACTCTAGGCTGAATGAACTTGGTTTGGGTTTGGATGGCCAAGAAGGGGCCAGCATCCTGGTGATATTCTGAAAATAGGTTTTCTTATTTTGGTTCATCCCTATATGCTTAAAAGATAAGGAAATGAAAGAAAACTGTGAGAGAGGGAATGTCTTTGTGTATATTTACACAGTCACTTAGCCTCTAGAAAAACTGCGCTGATCTTAAGGAAGTAATCCAGTGTTTATAGAATGAGTGACCACACAGGGACTGGGGACTATAGGTCATCACCTGGGAAAAGGGGACGCTTGCTCAATGGAAGGCTGTGCTCTAAGGTTTCTGTGTGCGTCTTAGCATGGAAGACTATTGAGTCCCTTCACCACATTCGCTGGGGGCTGTTGTGGATGGCTTAACAGGTGTGGCTTGTGTCTCCTTTTCAGGGTGAGATGTTAGATAACATAGAGTTGAATGTCATGCACACTGTGGACCATGTGGAGAAGGCACGGGATGAAACTAAAAAAGCCATGAAGTATCAGAGTCAGGCTCGGAAGGTGAGGTTTTCCTTTTGTCTTGAGACAAGAGAGTCCATTTTGTTTGCTACTGCGCTTTCTCTCTCCCCTCCTTCTGTCTGTTTCTGTTGCCACCACATCCTGCATCTGGGGAAAGGGAGCCATGATTGACCGAATTGAGAACAACATGGACCAATCAGTAGGCTTTGTGGAGCGGGCTGTGGCAGACACCAAAAAGGCTGTCAAGTATCAGAGTGAAGCCCGGAGGGTGAGCGCCTCAGTCTCTGTTGTACCTTCTCTTCCTGTCTTTTGTCACCTTTATGCCTCTGTCCTTGAGCCCATGTCCTTCTCTGTCCTACCTCTTCCAAACCTCTACCTTAGTCTTTCCTAGAGACTTCCTTCCTTCCCAGGGCACCTTGCATGGATCTGGCTCTCACATGCTTTCGTCCCAAGAACCAAGAGCACCCCTTTAGGTTGGAGACATGGCCTAGGTCTTGTCACTAATCTCCTGAATGTAGTTTATTAACCTTTCACACATTACACAGCTCATCAGATCTTTGGTAGCATCTTCCACCTGGCCTACCATTCTTTTTCTTTTTCTCTAACTTGAACCTAGCACAGATGCTAATTGTTATGTAAAAGTTGCCATTCGTTCATGGAAGCACCTCCTTTCTTCTGGATGAAGCAATTTGAGGGTTAGAGGGTCAGTAGCTGGCTTCAGACCACCCAGCAGTCCAGGAGATGAGCTTGACATTCACAGCCTACTCATACTCTTTCCACTGTATCTTTGTGCCTGTCTGCCCTCCTGGCCCTATGCTCAAGAACTTCGAAGCTTCTGTCCTCATTGACTGTGGACATCCAGCTATGGCAACTTCTGCCTTTTACTCTTCTTTGTTTCTCTTGGGCTCTGATATTTTTATTCTTTAGTTCTTTCTCTTCCAACAGCTCCTATTGCTTCTGCAGCTATTCAGGGAGCTGGCAAGTTATTTTTCTTCTGAATCTATGCTAAATTGCACTTGAACACCTATCGTATATGTAGTCTGAGGTATATACTGGACTTTTAAGGGGACAGATGAATACAGGTTGGTAATTAGGACTATGTCAGAGATACCTTTGTGCTCCCTGTTGAAAAGGCAAACATATGTTTTATGGATTGGTCAAGTGCTGCTTGGAGACCTCATGATATAGCTTGCCATAAGTGCACATATGCAAACCTATGAATTGAGAACTGTAGACACTCCATTTCAACTCACTGGCTAGGCAAAAAGGAATTTAAAGACTGTAAAATGTACATGAGAAAATTTTTATATAGAGATGTGTATTTTTTATTTGGATTGAGAAAATTTTTTTCTTGGTAAAAGAGATGAGAAGGGCTAAATTTTAGATGAGTTGCTATTTTATAAACTTTTTTTGTAATGATTTTATTTTTATTTCTTATTCCTTTCTCCAGAAATTGATAATTATCATTGTGATAGTAGTTGTGTTGCTGGGCATTTTAGCATTGATTATTGGACTGTCCGTTGGGCTGAAGTAAGAGTGGCCTAAGGGGTTGCTGCACTGAAATGTAAGTAGATGAATGGTTCTGGGGACTCTGGATGACTCCTCCTGAGGAATTAGTCTGGGATTTCATGATGCTACTCTTTTCTAATGACAGTCACAGTGAGCTTTAAAACTGTTGGTAGCCTTATTGTTTTTCATTTTCTTAAAATTCCATTCTTGGGTTCTGGCTGTAGGATCTTGGTCATGCCTTCTTTTTGTTTGTAGCCTCCTGAACATTCTGCTCCTACCTTGTCTTCTTGCTTGGCCCACTTGAGCATCTCATTTTAACTGTCTGTATGCAGAAAGCATGGGTAGATGTTGGGTATGATCTGGGAGTTGTCTTCTAAATCCTCAGTAGCTGTCAATAGATGCTGGGCTCAGCTTTCCTTGTCCTTTTTCAACATAACTGAAGCTTTATGCTGTGGCTTCTGGCCCTTAAGAGTTATGTTTGTGGCTGAATGATTGGCTCTTGAATGAGGTATCTGTAACATTTTTAAGTGTTGACTCATAGCAGAGAGTCTGCTGAACACCTTATATGCATATAAGAGAATACTTAACAACATTCTTATGAGGCAGGTCATTTTATTTTAGAAGTAGAAAAACTCAAGTCTTAGAGAAGGGCCAAACTCACACAGCGTATAGTGGGCCTAGGAGGTGCTCCATCTTACTTTCCCTTCATAAAATAAGGTAGTGCTTATCATTGTCTTTAAAGTCCAGAGAATCTAGGCTAGCAATCAAAATTTATTAAGATATAGCTGGCCAGTAAATTAGGCTTAAGTTCAGTGAACATGATAAAAATGACCTAGTAGTCCTTGGGACTTAAGAACTTTAATTTTTTCTGAATAAAACAGAGTATATGTCATTTTGAAAAACTTGTAAGATATAGGCAAGTGAAGTTACCTTGTAATATTATTTGTCCAAACACATGGCAGGCTCACACACTCTCCGTTTTGCATAGTTCACACTGTATTAATATATAGTGTTTTTACCTAGTTAGGAAATCATAAAGTCACTCTTTCTCACTAAAATCTTGTTGTAAATCTAATTCTCAACATGAGGACATTTAACATTTCCTCAGTGCTGGAGTTTATAGTATTTTGCTGTCATTAAATGTGATGAGCTTTGTATTTTCTTTTCTTTTTTCTGTAAATTCAGAAATTAGATTACTGAGGTAACAGGCATGAACCTCAGAGCTGGTGCAGGCTTGGATGTTGACACTGGGGCTGATCTTGCGTTTTACTTTGTGCCACCCTAGTGTGCCACTGCATTTCCCTCTCTCCATGTGACCGGAGGATCTGGGAGTCACTCAGCTTTACACTGAGACACAGCAGTGAGACGATCAAGCTCTCCTTGGCTCTTTAGACCCCTTCTCCTTCCTGGCATCATTATAGTCCTTGACTATTTATAAAGTCTTAGTTTTCTGCTCAGTCTTGACTATCTCAATGCAAAATATGGTAAAACAATAAAAAATAATGTAATCTTTCCATATCCTAAGATAAAAGATGCCTTGTAAATTCTTGATGCCTCTTAACCCTCGTTCCTAGAATTCAGAATGTAGAAGATGCATTTTTTGAGGAAGATTAATATTACTTTTTGCGGACTAACCAGATTGCACAGCATTAAGTTGCTCTGAAGATACGTGGCTTACTGCGTGTTCAGGATTCCCTAGTAAAGGCAAGGTTGATTGGCACCTAGGTCTTGGCTTACCAGTCTTCCATGCCAATTCATGAGTGAGGGCAATCTGTGTTTACATTCTGTGTTGCTTGCCAGCTACAGTGCTAAGATGCGTTCTTTGCCCCTAACTTCCAGAAAGCCACTGGAGAAACTTGCCCACTCTTACATCACTTCTAAGATGAAGCAGTCATAGTATAACACCTGAGATTTTCCATAGTCTTTTGATTGTGCCTGTCTCCTTCTTATGTGAAGGGAGAGGATTTGGATATAGGATGCTTCTGAAGCTTGAATTCAAGAGCTCCCAGGCAGAGAACAGGTGTTTTCATCTAGTGATTGTGTATCCCCATGTCCTTCTACAGGTGATAGTTTGTGGCACAAAGGCTTGTAAGTGGCCTAGATATTTCTTGGTCCTACTTTTAAATAACTGAAATACTTTTAAAATTAGTATACAAAGTAATGGGGTTCATTATGTCATGTCTGTACTTTTTGTTAATCCTTCTACCCTGGATCCTCCATCCTCCTGCTGGATCCCCAACCCCAGTAGCTCTCTGCTCACCTTTCATGTTACATGTATTCTATTGTTGGTATCCCCCCTCCACTACCACCACCACGGTCCCTTTACCTAGAGCAGTGATTCTCAACCTGTTGGTTGCGACCCCAAAAGACCATGAGAAAACACAGATATTTACAATTCATAACAGTAGCAAAATTACAGTTATGAAGTAGTAATGAAAATAATTTTGTTTGGGGTTCGGTCACCACAACATGAGGAACTGTATTTAAGGGTTGCAGCATTGGAAGGTTGAGAACCACTGCCCTAGAGTTTTTATTGGTTCTTTCACAATACAGATTTTATTTCACATGTCCAGCCTTAGGTTTGTTTCTGGGCTATTTCAGTTTAGTGTTTACTGCTGCATGCTTTTTTGTAGGCATTTCTGATCTTTGATCTCCACATTTGGGGTTTGTGGCTAATTCCTTGTTTTTAGCATTGTCCTGTGTACTGATCTGCCCCTTTTCCCCACCTCTCTTAGAACCTGATTTCACTCCAGCTTGGCCTGACCACTCTTGTCTCCAGATGGGAATGCAGTCCTAATGGCCTTTCTGAGAACAAGGGGCACCTGTTCCTTTATTTCCTGTAACTGCCCTTGGACCTGGCTCAGCAGTCTACCCCTGGAGGAATCTAACCTACCTGATGCACCCCTGAGTTCTCCTCAAAATCACCTCCCACCCTAGCAGCTGAAGTACCCTCCCTCCTGGACTGTGTGAAGCACCCGGCTTCTCCTCCCTTCTGGTGTGTCAGTTGTGCCTTGTGTGTTGGAAAGTCCCTGTGAGACCAGCCTGAGGCGCTGTTTTTCTACCTCATAGAACATCCTGGAATGTACTTTGTAGGGGAGTAACTAACAAAATAGAGGGGTTCTTCTAAGTTTGGCAGTAGTGTGGCTTGGATCAGAGCCCCTAGCTGGCAAGATGCCAGTCCTTAGTTTGTTGTCCTATGTCCTGAAAACATGAGGGACTAACAGATGCCATTTTGGCCTTATAAGTTGACTTATTTGAAATCCACCCTTTAATTAAGCTCCAAGTTCAGCTTACAGGCCACCTTGAATTTTCTCTGTACTTGCTCGTTTACTCAGAGTGATCGGGGTGACAGTCCTCTGAAGCTGTTGATGGCAGAGACTGAGGTTATGGAATACACTTCCATGTCTGAGTCTTGGAAACTGGCTAGTCATTGTTAGAGAATCGTTCTTTGTGAAGCCATTACTTTGAGGCCAAGCAGAAGCAGGGATTTACAGCTGGGCCAGGGACAAGGTGCTACAGTCTCAGGCTCTGAAAGTGTCAGTCATTTGTATGTTTCAGGTGTTCTTTATAACTGTATGTGAGAGATATGTACATAATTGTCTGCCTCTAGGAAAACTAGAAGATACTCTGATCTCAAAAAAAGAAAGAAAAAAAGGTGACAAGGTAAACAACAGACTTGGGCTAAAATCAGTAAGGGGCATGTGTTTAGCTTGAGTGATCACTGTAGAAACATGATTTTCCCCTTGCCATCCCAGAGCTTGTTTTCTAGGTGGCTGCTGAATGGGAATCAAATGAGACCTTTGGTGTAAGGACTGAGTTGATTCCCATTGAATTTTTCTGCATAGCAGATAGTGTAATATTTATTTATTCCCATCTGCTGCCTACAAGAGAGTGGTCCAGAGAGCATCCCACAGCTACCTGATGTTATCTGCACTATCCATGTGATGTCCCTCTCTGGCAGGAGACTTGGGAGGCTACAGAGCAGCTCCTCCTGCTCGCTTGTCTCCTGCAAGTCTTATCATGGAGGCAACAGCCTGGGAGTCTTTATTTAGTGATTGCAACCCAGTGGTAAGCCTTAGACCTTTGGTGGTTCCTGCCAGTATCCCTGATTGGATAATTAGGACCCAACTTTAATATTTTGTGGGGTAGGGTGAACATTCTAATCCAGACACTGCCCCTGAGCTTCCTTTGTAGAGGCTCTTTCTTCAGTCACCCAGCACTCAAGACAGAGCCATAGGGATGCCCTCCTCCCTATGGCTATGATGTCTGACTGGACAAGGGCCCCCAGCTAGGAGGGGAGATAACCCTCAGTGCAGGCATTCTCTCTCCTCTGACCATGAGTTCGGGGCGGGGGATAAAATTTTGAAACGAATGTCACATGTGAAGGGCTTTTGTTGTTTGTATTTTTTAAATGTAAACTTGATTATTTTATTGCTAATTTAAAAATAAATGACTTTATATTGATTGCAAAACAGCTCTGGGTCCATCTCCCTGCAAAACACGTTGGTAATTTGGTGCCACCATGTGGTGGCTTTTGGTGCCCCAGAAGAAACCGTCACTCAACTTGATCTAGTAGGAAATAGGGGACCTGTTGAGATGCTATCCAGAAGGCAGAAAGGGCAAGAAACAGATCCCTGTGGATGATTTTAAGTCTAACCTGGAAACATTCCTGTGAACAAGCCAGATCCATCCATTTTCCTTCTGGTGTTTCCTGTCCCCTCCCTCTTCCATGTCTAGCTGTACCTGTCTCCTTTCGTAGTGTGTATCTGCACAGTGATGCCATTTCTCATGTAATTCTCTCTCCTTATGATGAGCAGAAGAAGATCATGATCATGATCTGCTGTATTATCCTTGCCATCATCTTGGCTTCCACCATTGGGGGCATATTTGCCTGAAAAAGGTGAGCTGTCTGGGGTGGGGGGGGGGTCAGGCCTGCTGTCACTTACTTAACAACTTGTATTCTCCTTGCTTTCATTGTATGTCATGAGATTGCCTAATAAGGGGTGGGGGTTGGGCGCAGGACTAGATGAATGGTAGAGAAAACCAAAGAAAGGGATGTTTTGGGAGAAGTAGGTGAGGAATGATTGGGAGTAGGTAGTCAGGGAGATGGGAGACAAGGTGGAAGTCTGCCCCATGACTGAGTCTGGTAGGATAGTGCTTCTGAACAATAAGGGGTGTTCATTCCTTTTGTAAAATCTCAGCCCTTGTATCTAGAAATGGTAAAAGGACTAAGAATTAAGTTTTGCATTGAACTTGCCTTAAAATCCCTCACTTCCAAGGTTAGGACAAGCCAGTACCGTTTTGAGAGTAGTTTCTCACCCCTGCAAAGGAGAGTTGGTATCTTGTCAATGAATACCATGCTGTGTAAAACATAATTTTCTTTCCATTTTGTTACTTCCTTCTACCCTCACAGATGGAATCTCAACAGGCATCTTCAGTCTTCCACCTCTCTGGTGCCATCACTTCTCCCCTTCAGAGTCCTCAACTCTGCCTCTTTTCATTAGTAAACTTACAACACAGGGCACCAATCAACTGCTTTTCAATGTTACACAGAGAGGGAAAAAATGAATTGAAGGCAGTATGGATGAAGGAACAGGAAGCACAGCAATGTGCCGCTGGTTTAGATGTTCTTGAAGGGCAGGCCTGTGTGGTGGAGAAGCATAATGGGCCCCTGCTAGGGTACAACACAGAACCTGAATGCCAGGACAGTGAAGAGGCAGGTATTGTACATGCCAAATTCACAGGGTCTTCATTGCACTCTGTGAGTCTGTCTCGCAGAACGTGGTACTCAGTACTTTACTCTTAAGGCTCTTCTAGGCCTCAACCTTAGCCAACCACATGTCTGCTTCCTTCTTCAGGGTCCAAGACTAATTTTAAAGCCTAGACTGTTTAAGGATTGGCACCATGCCTATCTTTACCATCACCATGTCCGTACTGCTTAGCACAGTGCCCGCCGCCTTCACATATTCGCTCACTTGTAGTCAAGCTTTGATTTCATTCATGGAAGAGTTCTCAAGCTTGGTTTTTAAACTCTTTAAGGTATCATAGGGAACCTCCAAAAGCAAGTGGTCTAATACTTCTACCAATTCGTGTTTCCTTTAGTTTGAATAGGGGATACTGGCTAGCTCAGAAAACCAGGTTAATCTTGTTACGTACAAATGGAGGTGGAGCCATGAGGTTTTGGATCACACAGGACCCTCATTTATCCAGCAGTAAGTTGTTTGCTCCACATACATTAGATCCTGAAGGGACACAGCCAAAATGCCCTTCCTTAGATAGTTTCAGACCTAGGAGGGGCCAAAGGTTTCAACTTTTATCCGATTTTTGCTAAATGGTACATTCCGTGTCATATTCCATGTTTCTCCTTTGGAGACTGACAGAAGATGAGCAGCTGGGTATTAATAAATATCTGTTGAACCTACTAATCTAGGTACTGTCATTTTTATCCTTATTATTCTAAAAAAATGTTTGTAATGAGTAAAATGTCATAAACTAGGCAGTGAACACATTTACATTTCCAGCTATGAGATGGAAAAACAAGTTTCAGCCCTGGAGACATGTATGGTACAATGTAGGAACTGAGCATCCTACCAGGTCCCCCCCCCCCCCCACTCCCGACAGGATCTTGCTTGTAGCATGGCTGACCTTAAACTCATGGCTTGCCTTTGCTTCCTGAGTGCTGGGATTAATGGCATGCTCCACCACATCTGGCTATGCCAAATCATTTTAATCTCTCTTTTGGTTTTTCGAGACAGGGTTTCTCTGTATAGCTTTGGAGTCTGTCCTGGAACTTGCTCTGTAGGCCAGGCTGGCCTTGAACTCACTGAGATCCTCCTATGTCTGCCTCCCAAGTGCTGGGATTAAAAGTGTGTGCCACCACTGCCCGGCTCATTCTTAAACAACTGAAACTGACCAATGTGATACCTCAAGTTACACTCACACTTTAATAGAAACAATCTGACAGCACAGCTTTTCACAAGTCCCTTACTGATCTGCTCAGTTACGATCCAAGAATCACCAGACCCTAAAGACAGCAGAGAAGCAGAGTCAGTTTCAGGAGTCTGTGCTCCATTACACACGCTGCGGCAGGTAGAATTTGCCCCAATATTGCCCTTTCTGTGTCAAGTCATATGGGCTCAGGAATTTCCGTATGCCAAGCATGTTGGCCGTGGCTATGCGCTCAAACGTCCAGGGATTTTGGTTGTTATGTTCTCTTTCTTTTTGATCTTGGTGCATCTTTTCTAGAGTCTCACGGCTCACAGCCTTTGCGGGAAAGGGCAGCTTGTGGGCAACTAGGTTCAGGAAACCCTGGACCTCCTTAAATTCACAGCGTCCACCCATCTCTACTATGAGGCAGCCAGTCTTCACAGGGGTCACATAGTGATCAATGGCACCTTTGCCTCCCCCCATACGCTGCCCGACACCTTTGCGAGTGATGGGCTTGAAAGGGGCTGGCACTCGCCATATGGCAAACATGTTCCTGGGATCCATAGAGCGGTTGATTGTCAGGCGCATCATTTCAAAATGGCCCCAGTGGAGATAACCGCCTCCTAGTGCCTAAAAATGAATAGAACAATTAGAACACATGGGGATTTAGAAATCTTTTATGGAGTCTATTATACTTCCTCTTTTATAGTAACTGGCTTTAATGATATCCATGAAAATAAACATATAAGTTCTTACGTGAAGCTGAGGATAGAATCCTAAGAACTAGTCAAGAGAAAAGAGGAGAGTCCCAGACAAACATTGATGTAAATGCCCTGACACAGCAAAGGGCTTGGTGAGTTAGAGCAGAGGCCAGTGCTTGCTGGGGTGCAGGAGGAAGGCAGAGTGGATATAAGGCTCTGAGGTCTGCAGTAGTGCTCATGCAGGCCAGGGGAAAAACTTTACAGCTATCACTCTGGCTGCCTCATGGAGCAGAAATGCTAGTGCATATCCGTTTGTGTGGCTACTGACATAATCTTTACAGAAACCACTCAACAGATAATGAAGCGGCTGTTTTAATCCTCTACCAGGAATATTTTACTTTCACCAAAGGCTTGAAAAGATCTTCTAACTGGGCAAATGAGGCAGCACCTTTGCTCCCCACTTTCATAGTAGCCCTTATTCACCCCCTCTAGTTTCAACCCATCTGAAACAGAAAGTGGCGATCCTGCTAGAAACAATTTATAATTTTAAACTGAATACTTTTCGGAATAGCAAGTAAAAAAAATCTAACATTATCTTGTTCTACAGTTTCACCTAGATATGAATCAACTGTCTGTTCAGTGTATACCTATTGTATAGGCTACCTCCTGTGGGGTTCTTAGTAGCCACTAGTTTATCAGGTTCACTGTGACAGTATCACAGGGCTAGTATACAGATTGAACACTATCCATACTCTCAGACATCCAGTACAGGACTACTGTGTTTTCAACCCTACGACCTACATCTATTTAAAGGATAACTGAAATATGGCATCTAGGTGTGGCAGTTCTTAGAATGTGGAAGAAGAGACAAGAATCAACTCAAAGAGTGGAAAACTTTGTTAATCTCTTTTATCACTCACCAAAATTGCAAAATTGCCTTCTGTAAATTCAGTGGCTTCAGTTGAGGGTCCTCGTATGTCCTTTAAATTTTTAGGTTCTCTTCTTACTTTTGGCACAAGTGGCACCCTTTCAACAAATTTAAGCTTGGACCTTTCAGGGATGGAGACATCTGGTAGGGACAAAACCAACCAAGAATAAGTGAAGCTATGCTTCTCAGAGGATATACTTCCTCCCATGAAGACTCACACCAATCAAGTGGAAATAATAATTCCAAAGGTTATTGGATTTCCAATATTAAGGCTATCCATTCTCCTGTGGGTGTTTCCAGTGAGACTGGAACCTTCCAGCTATAACAACATTTTCTACAATGTTTCTAAACCAAATTCACTTACTAACCCCCTGCTCTATGTTTGGCACTGGTAGCAGGGACTGCCCTAAGTGATTATTTCACTCCACCTTTAAAGCAGCCTTGGCATTTGAGACGGTCTTCATGGCTGTCAGATGGTGATCACGTGTAACTTCAATCTTGTAAGAAGTGCTGGATTAAGTGTGTGCATCACCACACCTTGTGACCTTTATACTATTTAGGGCTTTTTTTTTTTAAAGCATGAACTTTTGAAAACTAAGCCACATACACTAAATGGATGGGGGGGGCGTATTACAAAGTGAATTATTAGAAATTGAAAACAAAGGGCCTATGAGATGTTTCAACTGGTAAAAAGCACCTGCTCTCAAGTCTGCCCACCTGAGTTGCATTCTTAGGGCCCACAGGGTAGAAGGAGAGCACTGACTCCCATACGTTGCCTTCTGACCTCTATATAAATGCCATGGCATGTGTGAGCCCACATGCATACAAAATATATAAAAATTAATAAAAATAAGTCAAAAAGAACAAACATAATTTTCACCTAGATCAAACAAACAGATAACGGGGCAGGTGGTCTTATCTCCATTTTAAAGAGGCACTGGGGCACAGAGACATTTTACAATTACTTCAGTTAAAACACCAAAGCAGAAGCATGTTCTTTACAAAAAAACAAAAAAAAAAAAAAACCAGTCACTACCCCTCTGAATGCTAATGAGGGTACAGAGTACTACACTGGACAACAATATATTAAGTTCTTCAAAGTGCTGTATTTTTCTTGAGAAACTTACAACTTGGGAATTCTCTGATCAGCATTTTAACATCTTTACCCACTTTATCTGGCAACTTAGGAAAAACAATTGTGAGTCATAAAAAATTAAATATGGAAAAAGTAGGACTTCAAGATAGAAGTAAAACAAATCAGGAAGCCTCGAAGACTCGTGGAATTATAAAATTGATATTCCAAATTATAAAACACACCCTTCCCCTCTAACTTTTTGGGGCAACTATTGAGAAACTTGGCAATGCTCTTTCATCTACAAGTTAGTATGCACTTCCAAGAGCACACAGTACTCTGTTTCTTAAAAAAAATTATGAGCGTTTTGCCTGCATGAATTGATGTGCAGCAGAGGGTGTTGGATCCCCTGGAACTGGGATTATAGATGGTTGTGAACCATCATGCGGGTTTTGAGAACTGAACTGGGTCCTCTGCAAGGGTAACAAGTGCTATTAACTGCTGAGCCACAGCTCCAGCCCACAGTAGTTTAACAGTTATGTGCAGAAGACCCTCAGATGCCCAGGCTGTTTGCATTTTGGAGATCTTAGTATACTACAGAGTGCAGTTAGAGTTACAGGGTTGCAGCTGACCTGGTTACTATTGCCAAGTGTCTGCATGTATGTACTGTCGTTTAGAGAGAAGATCAAGTCTAATAAATGACTCTGACTGAGTAGATTATGGGGGCCACATATCAGTGGCAGGATGCGGGGGAACTAACCCAATAGGTATTTACTCCGCATGAGTGAGGAACTTTTACGTTCTTTGCCTCTAGTTCTCAGAACACTGCTTGTCAGCACAGTATGCCTTCATCATCTGTATTTGTTCAGTCACTCAAGGAAGCTAGAAAGCACCAAGAACACATATGTCTTTTGCCATCCGCTGGAGAAACAAGTGGAAATGACAGTCGCTCACCTTCAAAAGTTGGCACCGGGAGGAGGGTCTTCAGACCAGCATTAGTGGGAAGGGCTGCCCAAGAATCTACAAAGACAAGACAAATCACTCTTGGTACACTCTGGGCCACTCCTGACGGAGGTGTCTAGAAGTGTGGGGCGCGAGTTCCACTAAATGGGCTCCCAAGAGAGCTAGCAGGGTCTCGGAGCGCCGACTCCCGTACATAACTGGGACCCTGTGATCCGCACAGCGGAGGTGGCGGCAGGAAAGCGCAGGTCTTACCAGAGTAAACATACTTTGGAGTGGGGAGAGGAAGAACAGGGGAATGCCTTTTTAAAAAGACCAAACAGGCTTTCGGACCTGAAAAGTGCACCCGCAGGAGCGGCGCGGGGGCACGCGTCAGCAGCCTCCACATGGCCACGCGCGAGCGGCCGAGTCAGGATTCTCTCTGCGACAGCAGCAGCTTCTCTCCGTAAAACGCAGCGCTCAGGCGGCCGGAAGACACCCAGAACCGGAAGTGACGTTATACTCTCCATCCCTTAGAGAATCCCGACGGAAGCGGAGAAAATTTGGGCCCAACTCTTGGTTCCGGAGCAGACGTCTGCAGGTTAAAGGTCTGGCACGCCACGCACCACCACGCCCAGGTGTTCCGTGTTTCTCAGAGGATCTCTGTTTTTTCCTGCATAGTGACCAATCAGGTTTTTCCTCCTTGGTGTAGAAAGCTGTGAAAACATGAGGTTTGGTAGGCAAGTTGTTCCCTTAACTTTCGTTGTATTATGTCCCTTCTCTTGAGGACGTTAGAAAGATGCCATTGATTTGTCATTGGCTTGTTTACTGGGCGTTTGCACAGTTTTGTCCCGATAAATCCATGAGAAGAGCTGTAGCTGGAGTTTTCAGAGTAAAAGCCCAGACTTGGGCAGTCCCAAAAGGCTGGGTTCGATAATCTGTCGCCAATATGCCAATTAAACAGAAAGTAATGGCGAAAGCCTACTATTCATTTAAGGTGGCTTCATTTGAAATAACAGATGAAGGGGCCCAGTGACCACCCAAGACTGTCTTCATGGCCCTGACACGAGATCTATTTATTTGTTTGTTTGTTTGTTTGTTTTTCAGGCTATCTCTCTATGTACTCCTGGCTGTCCTAGACCTCACTGTGTAGACTAGACTGGCCTCGCACTCACAGAGATCCGCCTGCTTCAGCCTCCCCAGTGCTGAGATTAAAGGCATAATCCACCATGCTCACAGCTTTAAGTTTAAATAGAAGACGAATTGGGGGAGGGGTCGGCTAAAAAGTATGCATAATTAAGCAGTTTTGGTCAAGGTGTCTGACTGATCATTGCCTCAGTTCTGGTTTGGCACGATAGTCATCTCAAACTGGCATAGTTTTTAACAGCATCAGTCTGTTTCTGTAAGAGATCAATTCTGTTTCAAGATGCAGCCTTTGTCTTCTCAGAAGAGTGGCAGTGTTCTGTCTTCAAGTTTTTCCCTTTAAGAAATCCAAGAGAAGGAGCTGGGGGGTGGCTGGGTAGATAAGAGCACTGGCTGCTGTTCTTTAGGGCTGAGTTCAATTCCCAGCAGCCACACTGTGGCTCACAAGTCTATAACTCTCGTTCCAAGGCATTAGACATCTTCTTCTGGCCTCCTTGGGGGAACCAGGTATGCATGTGGGGCAGACAGACAGACAGACAAACACACACACACACACTACAATTAAAATAAAATAATAAAAAGGGGACCCAAAAGGGAAAGTTAAAGTCAGTGATTTATCTCTGGGTCTTTAACCAGAATAAAGACATAAAGTGAAGGTAGAGATGTTAGTATTTCATCCTGCTTTTATTTACCTTGTGAGCCCTAGTGATGAGCTGATAGTTTTTAGTAATGTATGTTTCAAAATAATAGTAATTATTTTACAAAGGATTTTTCTCAGCATTACAATGAAAAATTTGAGCACAGTTTCTGTGACTTCAGAGACCTTAGTGAATGAACGACACCATAAATTAATAGCAAAGGGAAAAGAAAAACTATATAATCTTTTTGGAAATGTTGGGCACCATTATTTTTTATGAGGCTGGGGCTTTGCAATCATGAAAACAAGAGGATCTATATCCAAGCTTTTAGGAGACAAATGGTATTAGCAAATGAGACATGTCTGTTGTGTTTAAGCCATGTTGAATCTGTATGCCCTTAAGAATTAATTTCATTGGTATGTAAAATGAATAAAAGATTTAAAAAGGAATTAATTTCACAAACAATAAATATAATCTATAATGCTTGTAGGTATCCTGGGAGAATTGCTTACAAATCTACACACCTGTACAGTGCATCTGCTTCCAAAGTGTTACTGGACTTTACAAAGCCCCCTAAGGACATAATTTTAACCTGTTTACTTTTGTAAAGACCATATTTCCCCTCCTGTCCTGGTAAAAGGCCACATTTAGAAGGATCAGGGAGGAGTCAGGACTCCACCATTTTTAAAAAGAGATGTAATTAAGTCCACAACAGGTGCCACCCATCCCAGAAAGGTAAGCAAAGGTGCCTAATCAGAGGCAAACACAAATGTTACTTGATTGGTAGGATTCTAAAACAAGGAAACAGAGACCCCCTTCTTCCTGCCTTATTTCCTGTTATCTCTATACTTAAGATAGTACTGAGTCAAGGGACAGTTTTCCCCCTAAATTTAATTCAGAGTAGTATTATATGTAGTATTGGGCATTTAGATTTTGAAATTATGTTCTCTGTATTTAAGGACAATTCATGCATGTGTAGGTGCCCAAATAGGCCAGAAGAGGGAGCTGTAGTTCCAGGTGCTTGTAAACTGCCCATAGGCAACAGCTCTAAGGCACTCCAAAGGAGCAGCAATTGTGTTACTGCTGAGCCACTAGCAGTCACCAGTCTTTAAGTGTGACAGTAACGAGGAAATGCAACAGCAGTAACAAACAACAAAACATCAGCCCTGCACTGTCTGGGTAAAGGTAGTGAACAAAAGCGGGGTAAAACAGTAGGCTAAAGTTGATGTCTGATAGCACCTCCAGTTTAATGAATTATAAGCACATAGTGGCGATAGGCTGGTTCTCCTTTCTTCATTGGTGAGTGATATCAAACTTTCCCTCATGCTTTTGATTTCAACATTTGTGATTTGCTTGTGTGTATACTAGTTTCTTTCGTATGCACGTCTTCACTTTTCCCTTATCGATTCAAAACTGCTTTTCTGTCTCTCATAGGCAGATCCTTAATTTTAATGTGTGGTGTGGTGTGTGTGTGTGTGTTTGTGTGTGTTGAAACTAGAAAAGGGACCAATGGGGGACCAGTCTAAAGGAGAAATGGGGAGGGGGAAAAGAGAAGGGAAAAAAGAGGGAACAAAATGCATGTGACATGAAGACAAGAGGGAAAAGGAAGGGTACCAGCAGGTGATGGGGCAGGGGACTTGGCATGAGGCAGGGGAGAGGACCAACAAAAATGAAGTATGAACACCCATAATGAAACCCATTACTGTGTACACTAATTTAAAAGGAATATGGTTACTTTAAAGCTTTTTGTTGTGCATTGGGTTTCCTAACTGCTACCTACTTGTACAGACTGAAATCATGTTTTCCATTCTGCAAACTTGCCTTTTCTGTCTCTGCACTGGAAGACAGAAACTTTCATCTATCTGGTTCCAGTTCCTTAAGAGGTGGTGTGCATGACCATGTGCTTGTACTTTACATAGGTCATTCACAATATAATCAAAGGCACGTGCAAGTGTGTACACATCTTATTTAGGGAAAACATCTTCCTTTCTGTCTTCTCTTCCTTTGTGTCTTCCCAGCAGCATTATAAAAGTACGTGCAGCTGACTGCACCTCCAAAGTTTAGGCTTTACCATTTGTGGCCATTAGAGGGCACCATTGTGCTTTTATAGTTAAACACCCAAGCCAAGTGCATTCTTTTTTTAATTTTTTTATTCATTTTACTTACCAACCACAGTTCCCCTCCCTTCCCTCCTCCTGCTTCCTCTGCCTCACCTTTACCCCACCCCAAGTGCATTCTTGAGCGCTGTGAGTTATGTAACCCTGAGCAGTTACATGTGACAGTTACCCCCCTCTGTCTCTCTCTGTCTCTGTCTCTCTGTCTCTCTCTGTGTCCCTCTCTCTCTCTCTCTGTGTGTGTGTGTGTGTGTTAAGCTCTTTATTTTATTTCAGGCTGTGTAGGTATCTTATTATAAACAACATAACATATCGTATCTTAAAGGGTTCTCTCTCCTCTCCTTTCTTTTCTTTCTCTGCATAGATCCCAGTCTGGTTCAAATTCTGGATTCTGCACCCTCCTGTGTTCTGGAATTACAGGCCAGTACCACCATGCCTACTAGAATGACAGTTCCTTAACTTTTTCTAAACTAAGGCTAGGCCGGGTTCCTCAATTTACCACTGAGAACACTGGCATTTTTAGTTTACCTTGCCCAGCTCAGTTAGTGTCCTTATTACAAGCGTGTACAGAATGTGGGTTCAGAGTCTTTTGCTTCTCTGTCCAGATTTCTTCTCACATAGTATTTTCAGACTATTATTTTATTTTTGTGTATGTCTGGTGTATGTGGGTGTGCACATGTGTGTGGGTGTGCATGTGTGTAGGTGTGCACGTGTGTGGATGTATTTGTTCATGTGTGCACACATAGAAGCCAGACATCAACATCAGATGTTTCCTAGATTGTGCTCCATCTTAGTCTTTGAGACAGGGTCTCTAACTGAAACCTAATCCTGCTGTTTTGGTCAGGCTGACCAGAAAGCATGCTCCGGGCCTTTGCTTATCTCTACCTCCCCAGTGCTGGGGTTATGAATGTTCACAGGATCCCATGCCTGACTCTCTTAGGTGGGTGTTAAGGATCCAGACTCTGTTCTTCATGATTGTATAGCACACACTTTACCCGCTAATCCACCTCTTGATCCCCAGAAACATTTTTATTTTTTAAATTTTATGTGCATGGGTGTTTTGTGTCTGTATGTGTGTACATGTATGTCTGTGTACCATGTGCATGCAGTGTCCATGGAGGCCTGAGGAGGGCTTTGGATTTCCTGGAACTGGAGTTACAGAGAGTTGTGAGCTGTCAGGTGTGTGTTGGGAATTGAAAGGCAGCTAAGTGCTCTTAATGGCCAAGCCATCTCTCCAGTCCTCTCCCCAACCATGAACATTTTAAAACATGAATTTACCCAGAAAATTTAAAAACAGAAGTCATGACGTCTTTTACAGAGCTACAAACTATTCTGGAATTACGTATGGAATAATTTTGTTCATTTCATACAAATGTGTTTGTGTACATGTTTGTAGTAGGTGAATTGTAAAGGAGCACGTAGTATAAGAAACACAAACAGGCGTTTTAATAGCTATCTGTAGAAGTAGTGAGTGTGTTGTTTAATCCAGAAGATTGCACGAATCTCTCCAAATCATTAGGGCTTTCCTTCTCTCTTGCCATAGGCGTAAATGATGACTAGCAGTCTGTCTTGAGAAGCCAGACATTTTATTTCATGAGTCACAATGGTGAGTACTCCAGGAACTTTGCATTAGGAACCATTTATTCCACAGAATGGCTCTGTGGGTTTTTTTTTTTAATCAGGACTAGAGTAGCATTGTTAACATCCATTCTTCTTGGCATAGATTTGAAATGAAATTTTACAACACCCTCATCCTTTGGTCCCGTTCAGCAGAAGACACTCCTTCTCAGTACTGGGTGAAGTTGGCTGTGATGTGCTCATTGTTGGAGGGGATATAGTAAGCAACTCCTGAAAAGAAGCACAGGATAACATGTGCCCGTGGGGCATGCCAACTTCCCATGCCCCGACATCAGCCCGTTGAGCTTGTTAGAGGGGTAAGATCACCATGGGCAGACATGGGCAGGAATATGAATTTGGGATGTTTAAGGATTTCTTTTAAAATGCTTTTATTGTTGGTACTTTATTTGTGTACCTGTGTGTAGGTGCATGCATGTGAAGGCCAGAGGACAACTTGTGAGAGTTGATTCTTTCCATCATGTGGGTCCAGGAATCAAACTCAGGTTACCAAGCCTGGTGCCAAATGTCTTTACCAGCTCTTGCTAGCCTTATTTAGGAATTTCTTTCTTTAAAAAAGATTATTATTATTATTATTATTATTTTGTGTGTGTACGCGCGCATGTACACATACGCGCACTACATGTATAAAGGTGCTGGTGGAGGCCAGAAGAGGGACCTGGGATTACAGCCTGTTGTGAGTCACGTGATATGGGTGCTGGGTCCTCTGCAGAGCAGTTGCTGCTTTTAACTGTGAAGCCATCTCTCCAGTCCCTAGTCCCTCTCCCGGGCTTGCTCGCTCTTTTCCTTCCTCCCCCTCCCTCTTCCTCTTCTTCTTTTTGGTAGATGATTTATTTTCTGCTTGTATTTGCTTTTTATCTTGCTTTACAAATGTCTATGGATTTCTCTTTTACAACCTTTAGGTTACCACTTTATGGAGCATGTCTTTGGGGATAAGCCCTTAAGTCTCTTTTCTCTCATGTAGAAAATTTTGTTAAATATTTTCTCTGAAATGTTATCTTTAGTATTAGAAGACTTATCTGGCACCTAGGAACCATACAATAAATGACACAAAGTATTTATGGAAGAATCTCACTTAATTTTAGAAGATTTTGTAAGAAATAGGAACGGAATTAGACTGAGAATCTTTCATGACAAGGATAGATGATGTTGATATCTTTTATCTTTTAGGTATTCTGGCAACAGGAAGTATGACAATCTCACGCCAGAATGTTTTGAACCTGATATCTTTACTTTTACTGTACTTGCTCCCAGAGAAAGGAGCTATAAAATGGAAATGCCACCTTGATCTCAAAAAATCATTCTGAAATTTTAAAGGTGGTGGGAGAAATGACAATAACAACAGCATTTTGAACACATAATCTGCAAAAGATATTGTAGTTAATAATCTTGAACAATTTTTCTTTCTTTATTTCTTTTTTTTTTTTCGAGACAGAGTTTCTCTGTAGCTTTGGAACCTGTACTGGAACTAGCTCTTGTAGACCAGGCTGGTCTTGAACTCAAAGTGCTGGGATTAAAGGCGTGCGCCATCACCATCCGGCTTTGAACAATTTTTCTAATCCTTACAACAACCCAAGGAATGGTATTTCCATTTTATGGCTATAGAGATTTATTCCTTATTTGTGTACTGTAGGTTATGACTATGAGAGGCGCTTTCTCCAAAGCCTGTAGTTGCAGTTCATGAATTCTGACCGGCCAGAGATGGCAGGCAAAACAGCTCTCCCAGGGTAAAACTGGAGAATGGAGCCTTCAAGATACATCCCTGGCCTCCTGTGACCCTGGATTTACAGTCCTCTTCATGCTAACAATCAATGCCTGGTCAACGTGATTCTTAGGCAAAACCATGCCTCAGTGCTCTTGAAGTAGGAAGATGTTTTAGCATTTGTGCAAACCTTTCAGGAATATTCAGGTTTTGCTGGAGTCTGAGTCTCATTCTTGCCATGTTTACCACACAAATTTAGTTACAGACACTCCTTTTGTGAGGGACTAAACAGGTGGTGAGCTAGATTTTTGCTGAAGTTATATTAGAAAGCTCACATCTTCAAGTTTGGAAACCTGGACTTGGTTGTCTGTTCTGTTGAATTCTAGTCTCGTGTTTTATACAGGTCCCTTTGACATCTCATGGTGATGCAATATTCTTAAATATCTCTTGCATTCTAAGAGATTGGAATTTTTGCTGGACCTCACTGCTAGCTTTAATAATACAACTTGTGGTCACTTAAGACTTAAGACTGTTATCTTACTAAGTACTCAGCATATTTGCTTAACCTCTTTTTCTGAGAACAGTCTAAGAATCAACATATTTGCCTTGAATTTTCCATGTAGCCAACTTTTACAACCTAAGATAAAGCATAGCCATAATATTAAGTTCTTAAGTTATATTCTCTTGCAAGCCTCTCACCCAGAACAATGCATGTGTATCGTTTGCTGAAAGTATCAAATACAGAAGTTAAAAGCGACTTCCTCATCCTACCATAAAGTTTGAAAGCAGCCATTTATGGAAACCGGAACACTGATGTTTGTAACACCGTTAAAGGTTTCTGTAAAGTACCCCATTCTTTCCCCATGTGACACTCTCTGTGTTGTTCTATAAAGACAGAGCAAAGCCATATGTGAGTGACAGACACACAGACAGAGACACATGACAGATGCACAGCACACACAAGCCCCACAGATCGACAAGACAGCCCTCTTCAGGCAGGCACAAATCCAGACCCATGCAACAGAAAGACAAAGGATGGAAGACACAAGTCTGATGAAGTAGAAAATTCAAATCTGGACTTGCTCTTGGCGAAATGGCCCCAAGGGGGAAGTACCTTTATTCCTTTCCTTAATGCTACACTGATGGAGTTAATCACAAGTGTATATAATTCCCATCACATCTCTTGGGTTTAGTCACATTCCTGTAAAAATAGTCACTAAAAATTGCAGTTTATTTTATGACTATATATGATACTCAGTTCCTATGTATACCCTTATTATAAGCACATACAGTTTCACATTTACCAAGTACATTAATTAAAGAATTAGTAAATGTAGCCTTCCAACTGGAAGAAAACCACATTCCTTTGCTTTCCTTACCTTCCTGCAAAGGCGTCTTGCCACTAAGGAGCTCCCAGTATGTCTTGTGATTAGCATTTTCAGCGATATTGTTGATAGAAGAGACCATAGGGCCCCAAGATGTCATTTTGGTTTCAAATCTAAGAATAAAATGTAAGTAGTACCACTCAGTTGAAGTCAGGCAATGGAAGGCAAGATGGAGGGACAGATGTTCACGTGCTTTACAGAGCAGATAAAAATAATGTTCAAAAGAGAAAATGCAATTGGCTGTATTTAGAATCATGACATTTAAAATAGAGTTTCAGCTAATAGATAAAGGAGTTTTTCTTTATATTTTCACTCGAGTAGGTTGATAGCTATTTTCATATTTCAATATTCATGTTTTATGGATATGTTATTTAGAATGGACAATTTAGTTTGCACAGTACATGTTTGCCAGATTCCATGAGTTTATTTCTGTTCAGTATGGTGAGAACTCCAGACTAATGGGTACCTTCATGTATGTACAATAAAACATTTGTATTCTTTATTACATATATCTCCATGACTCAGTTAGAGTCCAAGGTTTTAATATTGCATGGCAATAAAAGGAGTAGCCATCATAGAGGGCAGGGCACATGAGGATTTTGGGGATGTATTTTATTATTGGTCAACTTTAGTGATGTCCAGATTTTCAGAGGACCGTATACAAAGAATGTGGGAGCTGGTGCCTTTGGCCCCCATAGTAACTGCACTCATGTGCATATATGCATTCCTCACATAATTACAATAAAATAAAATTTAAAAAATAAGGACTCAACTTTTAAAGAAGCATATGCCGGCGTATGAATATGATGAATCCTAACTGTTTATACTACACATAGAAAAATCCACCAGATTATTAAATAGCTGATTATATTGTGGTTGTGGTTGTGGAGGCCATTTATTCTTTGTAGGTTTTTTTCTCTCCAAGTTCCTATTATGTATCATCTGTCATTACAGACAGAAGAAAAATCAGACAACATTAAATGCTGAACTTGTAAAGTATATCCAGAGGTCTTGGGCATTAAGTGTCCTCCCTTCTTTTCCATAAATTGGTATAGTTCCTTGACTCCTAAACTGTGACCTCCCTATCTTCCTCTGTTGCTTCCTCTTTTTGCAAACAGTTGACATCACCCAACATTTAATTCTCCCCTCTGATCCATTCCCATATTCTACTCTTTCCTAACAGGATAGTGGGTAGAACATGAATTTCAAAGACAGTCAAACCATGCTTAGATCTGAACCCTATTAGTTACATGTGATGTGATCTTAGAGAAAGAGAGAGCTGAGGTGGGGGAGGGAGAGAAGGAAAGAGGGAGGTAGAGCAGAGAGAGAGAGAGACAGAGACAGAGAGACAGAGACACAGAGAGAGTGAATATGGGAATTTTAGTCCAGTTTGGGGGATGGCAACCATTTGCACCACTCACTTGAACATGGAGTTTTTGCGTTGCGCTTCTTCTAGGACAGCAAGTAGCACAGATCCACTTTTCACACTAACCTCGATGGTCACATTGAAGAGCAGGTCAACCCCCCTCAGCTGATTGTTTATGGTGTATATGACATTAATGTTAGATACTGATGTAGGGACGGGGGTAGGATAGTTAGTTAGAGTTGGTGGCACTTCATGATCTGCAAAGAGCAAAAAGACCCAGTTTATGGAAGAGGTGTTTGACTTATGGATGCAAAAGTCACTGTTATTGGGAACTCATTCCAGAAAAGATTTCAAGAAAATAATAACCTTTAGGTTATTTAACAAACTACTTGGACAACTATTCTAGAATCCTGTCAAGGACTCCATGTTAGACTTGTGATGTCCCTGGAAAGCAGCTAGGAAGTGAGGCTAAGGTGGCAAGGTTACAGATGATGGCAGTGTGTTTGCTTGAGTTGGGCTCCTGTAGACTTGGCACTGAAGTCTCTGAGGAGCTTATAATTTCCTCCTGTCATATGAAACTAGTGACTGCAAGAGGAAGGATTTGATAAGGAAAGAAGAACTGAAAGAGTTGGTTTCAGAGACTTCTTCTAGAGTGACACAAGTTTTAGGAAGGCTCTGTATGGGCAATCTGAATTTCAAGTATTTCAGTGTTGTATTTGATTGGATACAAAAGTGCTATAAAGTAACATGTAAGGTTTCTACCTCATCCTGTTGGCGTTCTGTGAGTGTCAGGCTGTCATTGTTAGATCCTTAAGGCTTGGGTGAATTTCATTGATGTCTTTTAAGCCCTCCAGATAAAAATCAACAATTGGTTATTAGCCTTCTCTCCTTCTTCCTTCTCCTCTTTTTGCTTTTGCAATGTAGATGATGTTGATTTCTATTTAATACTGATTTCATTGCTGTAAAGACTGTAGTTTTGTCTATATATCTGTCTTCTGATTTTATAAAGAGCAGATAAGACATGTGTGATGTTTGGCAGTACATTTGTCAAATTCATGAAGCTCCCTGTGGTGACCATGAACCATCTACCTTCTTAAAGTAGGTGTTCAGTATGAGTAGCTGAATTCTGAAGGCTAGGCACCTTGGCTGTGTGCTAGTATACATGATTGGGGGTTGGAGATAAGTCATCTACCTATCTGGGATGAATTGACAAAGCAATCTTATATGCCACTCAGCATCAAACCACATGCCATTGTACTGTAAGTAGTAACTTTGTGATATAAGAAGGGAGTTCTTACCAGCACCGCAAATTATTTGGGGCACATCTAGGTAAGTCTTGCCTTTCAAGGAGGGGAGAATTTGAGCAATGGACATGGGGTTTTCGAATTTGCCCTGCTTTATCTCACTGAGTATCCCATCCATAGTCTTCTCACAGTCCCACTTCCTGATGGGTTGCTCAGGTGTCACCGAGAGAGCCTAGGAGAGAGGGGCAGGCATGGGCAGGAAGAGAGAAAGAGAGGAGAGCTTAGGTATGGCAGGGAGTTGGCTCTTGGGGGTTGAACTTGATTGCTAATCATTATGCTAGTCCAAACTGAAGCAGCACAAGGTTTGGAATTGCATTTTTCCTTCAGTGTCAGTCCCATGATGGAGAAGGACTGGAGGTGTAGCATGGTGGCAAGGCATTTGCCTCGCATGCATGAGGTGTGGGCACAATCTTCTGTCTAACAGTAACAAGCAAGGTACTATTTAAATAAATAAACAATGTTGGGGCTGGAGAGATAACTCAGTGAGGAGGAGCTTTTCCAGAAGCCTTGGCTTGGTTCCCAGAACCCACGCAACAGCTCACAACATCTGTAACTCCAGTTCCAGGGGATCCATCCTCCTCTTATGGCCTTGCCCTCTTATGGCCTCCTCAGGTATTAGGCATGCTTATGATGTATAGACACACAGGTAGGCAAAACACCCTATACACATAAGATAAAGAGTTAAAGAAACAAACACTGATAAATTCTTTAAAAAAATAGTCATAGAAATCTGGTCAGTGACTAGAGTCAGGAAATATTGCTAATATGGCTGTATTTGTGAATAGTGTTTAGATGTGGAGCAGGAGTAACAAAGCAAACGGCAGAAGACACCGTAGTCTAGGGCAGCCTGGACTGGCACATGTGGTAGACTGTTTTTGATTGGTGTTGTCAGGCACACCTTTTGGTGGACTTCTCCCAAAGCCTGTGTCTACATAGGTCTGTCAGTCACAGTTTCCACAACCCTGGCCTTCGGATGGAGTCATGGCCTGGGCTTCACTGGGCCCCTTGGGAACAATGAGTGGTGGGTGCATGCACCAATCAGTCCTTCCCTGATACTCCAGTACTGAAGGAGAAGACTATTTCTCTTGCTTGTGTATTTCATGAGGAAACACCAAGCTGTCATTGACCATCTTACATTCCACCCAACAGGAGAGAGTGGGTGAAACCAGTGATGAGAGACAACTAATAGTCGTCCCCAATGTCACCATTTGATCTTTTTATTCTGGTTATTCTTGAAACCACTTCATCTAGACTTGGACATACCCAGGTATGTGAAATATTAAATTTCCACCTTTAAAATTGGGCTTCAGGTACTTGCAAAGTGAGTCTGGATTAGCACACCAAACAATCCACTTATTCTTGCCTAGTTTTCTATCTTTGGGGTAAATTAGAAAGTGTAAGTCCTGCTTGTCCTTGGAGGGTCCAGTGGCCAAGTGTAGAAAAGAATTTTGCAAGACATGATGTGGAAACTGTCATTGCATCCTCCCTTCCTTTACAGTTATGCCAACTAGAGGCACCAAGTGTGGTACTGGGCTTTGTTGGCTAATGATAAATTTGCATGAAACTGGAAAGAGAATCTTGGTGGTGGAGGGAAGACTGAGATGGTTGTTTCAGCTAGGGAAAGCACTTGAATATTTGTGACAGGTATGGTCATCCTGCTAACTTTGGCAAATGCAGACCATAACTCTCCTTCGAGGCCACTTTACAAGGCACTTTGTTTTAAGAAGCACCAGGTAGACTCTCCTTAGCAGGCAGGTAGGGAGAAGTTATGTGTCTTAAGTAACAAGAAGTCTACATGGTAAGTGGTATCTGGATATGGAAGAGGGTCTTACCCTTTGATAGGGAAAGCTTTTACTCTCAGAGTGTACCTGGAAAGTTATAAAATCCAAACTGGAGTTCCTAAGCAGAATCAGCAAGGTAAACAGTTCTGCACTAAATCTGTTAACCTCTTTAACCTGGCACTGAAACAATCAGAACTCCTTAGACGAGGTTAACCATGTGACCCAGGCCTGCCAAACCCAGCTTAAATTCATTCCTCAGGCTGCCTGCTTTCTGCAGGAATTTCTAGATGTGAGTCCTGGGTATACTTTTGTATGGTCCAGCTGTGGGAAAATGGTTTTGCTTCATGACAGAATTCCAGTGACTGTGATGGAGAAGATGGCTTTGCTCTTAGTCACCTCCACCTCTGGTATTTTGAACTGGTGATTTGTCTTAACTTTTAGCTTGACACTGACTGTTACATACCCTCTTTGGACTCTTCCCTAGTTTTTAGTGTGTGGAGGGAACCCATACTCATATCTCTTTTGCTCTAGGAGCTGATTTCCTTGTGATTGTAGCCGAGAGCTACACAAAGCTTAGGGCTGACATCGTAGCTCCAGCCCTCTCCCTTTCCTGCGGTTTCTGAGGTTGGGAGTTCATGGTGCAATTTTTCTTTTAATTTCCCAAGATATTTAGACCATTAATATCGCATTATGGACTAGAGGATTTGACCGCCTGTGACTCTATAATTGCTGATTCTAGTCGTTAAGCTCTCTCCACCATCGTGCTTTCCGTGGTGGATTCCTGCTCTAGTCACCGGGGCTGGAAGATGGTGGTGGGTTAGGGGCTGTCAAGTAGCATCTTTCCTAATCCAAGCCTGGAGGTATGTGAGGAAGGCATAAAATGGATGCAGACTCAGCTTCTCAGACTTGGCTCCACTGTTTACTGGGTGACTTTTATTATTTATTTGTGTGTGTGTGTGTGTGTGTGTGTGTGTGTGTGTGTGTGTGAAAGAGAGAGAGAGAGAGAGAGAGAGAGAGAGAGAGAAAGAGAGAGAGAGAGTGTGTCATCTTTAGATTACTTAGGTTAATCATTTTAAATACAAGCCATTGTTTGGTGGGTAATGGTAAGTAGGAAAGAAAGGACACTTTTCTGGCAAGTTTGAAGCAGAAAATTTCATGAATATCTTTTGGAAGAGCTACTCTCATATCAGTATGTGTACACCAGACTTTCAATAGTTCATGAAGGTTATTAGTAAGCTGATTATTATTGGTAATAAACCCTCAAAATTCTTGATTTATTTGTTTCATCTTTTCCAAGAAAGGAGAATGAATTCTTTTAAATTTATCTTCACATTTTATCCATGAGCTAGCATATACCTGCATTTTGTTAGTAGAGAAACTGAGGCATGGTAGTTAAGGAATTGACCCCAAATCACATTAGTTGGGCTTTCCCAGGCATGTTAGTAGACATGAAGTCCCTTAGCACTACAGTTCAGGCGTGTTATTCTGGCCTAGATTAGGGGCATATAGGAGGCATTTACCTGCATAGCAAGGCCAGTGCTGTAGGTGTCTCCGATGATGCCATCCGCTTTGACCCTCAAGCTGATATCATCCACAAGAGCCTGCAGTGTCTCACCGAACAGCTCTCTGTAATTTTCCTCAGAGCCTACAGGAATCCTGTTGTACATGCAGGTCAGGGCCAAGGTTGCTACTGCTGCAGTATCTGGAAGGCAGAGGGGAGACAGACCCCCACGACACTCACCACCATAGCCAGTGTTCATCAGTTGCTCACTGTGACCTAGTTACAGGACTTCCTTTAGTTCTTGGGGCCACCCGTGAACAGGGCCTATAAGTATCTCCATTTAAGAGATGAGGAAATGGGAGCTCAGAGCAGTAAAGTAACTGCCCAAGGTCACACAGCCCGTAAGCAGCAGGGCCAGACTTTAAAATAAATGTATACAGCTGAGCAGCTCCAGACTTTAAAGCTTTAATAGTGTAAATGGCAGTGTATTCAGTTCCACTTCTCTCATCTCGGTGTTGATCTTTTGAGATGTCAGAAGTTCTGGAAGGCCCAGCGGTCACACCTCAGTGAAGGCATTTTGGTCTTCCCAGCACAGCTGTCTGTGGTTTATGGTTTGTGGTTCATGCCTGTTTTACTCTGTCAGCATTCTGTGTCATATGTGTGGTTCCTGGGCTCTGTGCATGCTTGGGCAGTGGGAGCTTTGCATCCATCATAGCACTCAACGCAGAGACTTTTCGTTACTTGCATGTGGGCCAGATGGGCAAGTTCTGACAAGACTAGAGCACGTGAAATGCTATCAAGTTCTGACAAGACTAGAGCACGTGAAATGCTATCAGGAGGGCAGCTTCATCTCACCGCCTTTCCCAGCTCATTGGAAAATCGCATAGCTCCAGGAAGAGTGACAGTGCTACTGGCACCCGAGGACAAAGTCCACCTCACTTACTCAACTGACAGAGATGCCCCAACTAGTGTGAGGCTCCAGGTGGAACCAGCCTGTTCTTGATCCCCAGGAAAGATCCTAGACTGTATCCCCCTACTTGTCTGATAGTGAAAAGAGAAAGCTTGCTGTTGAGGCCCACGGAAGTGGGTGAAAGCCAGAGAAGATATTGCTTCGAGAGTGGCAGAGGACCGCGACAGTGAGTCCATGCCAGAGGCTCAACAGAGGAAGATCATTACGTACAGAAAGGCTAAAAGAAGGAAATAGCATCACAGAGGAAAAGGATTCATTCATTAGCAGCCCAGCGTGGGTAAAACAGAGGAACAAGAAGGTCTCTCAGTTGGTTCCAGAAAATAGCTGTTTGTAGGAAAGATATGTGGGTGGAAAAAGGAGAAACATCTTGAAAATCAGAGTATGGGAGAATTAGTACAAATTAAGGAGTGCAGGGTAGGGGTGAGGCAAGACATTAATCTCCATTTTATTTGAAGATAACTTGTGAGTTATGTGACAGGTTTATTGTCCCAGTGGATATCTGCCCTTAATTCATATGTCCAATAAACATTTGTTCAATGTTTTTCCTGCACCCGCACCTGCAGGGCTCTCAGCTCCACCTCCATGGACGGTTCTTCCTCTTTACTCCCCCTCCATCACCGCCTCTCGTCTACTGCGACTCTGATGCTCTCACCTTGGTCAGTGTCTGACAGCATCAACTTACCCACACCGATGGAAGACTCCCTCATCAGGTTCTTAGCAAAGCGCACTGCTATGGGTAAGGTTGCCTCTGAGTTCTTCTGGCACAGTGCGAGGATCGCCAGACTGGGCCCATAGTAGCCCGAGGCATCATCACCCTGGCCTCAGAAGGCAATAGAGAGCCATCGTTAGATCAACACTTACCACACTGGGGACATTTTGAGTAGCAAAGACCGGGGCTTTTAAATAGAAATCTCTAGAAACCTGTCACCATAAAAAGAGACAATATTGGCAAAGGATGACATTAGTGTTTCTCAGAGGAAGAATGTCATCTGGCATCTGGAGAGAGGGACAGTGCTGGCTCTGAGGTACATGCATGGGGAGTTGACTTCTCTAGTTCACTTTGGCTCAGAAGTGAGTCTCTCATTAGTGGACTGTCAGAGCAGAGGTGGCCTTGTGTTTCTTCCCTGACTTTTCACTCTTCCCACTTCCATAGTTTTCCTTTCTTGGTTAAAAATTCGCAGAAAGGACCCTGCCCCCACTCTTTCCTCCCTCCCCACGAGGTCTTACTTGAAGGTGCCCAGTTCTCCATCCTCTTGAGCAGAGTGGGCACTCTGCTTCCAGGGTCCCGGCATGAGGAGCTCAGAGCCATAATGGTGAGGGCGAGCTGCCCGCTAGTCAGGTCTATGGAAAAGAGAACAGAATGACGATGGCAGGCATTCCCAGGCAGAGCACCTCCAAGGACTAGACTGAGTGTTGCACTTGTTTTTTAAACTTAAACTATTTATTTATTGTTATTATTATTATTGTGTTTGTGCACGCATGTGCACGTGCATGTATGTGTGCAAGTCACAGCACACATGTGGAGGTCAAAAGGCATCTTTGTAGAGTCAGTTATTCTTCTAACATTATGTGGATTCTGGGGCTCAAGCTCAGATCATCAAGCCTGTGTAACAAGTGCCTTTTCCCACGGAGCCACCTCACTAACCCATCTTTCAGCTGCTGCTCACCACCTCCCCCTTTTAATTTTTGAGGCACTCTGTACCCATGACTGGCCCAGAGCTCACAGAGCTCCCCGGCTGAGTGCTGGAGTTACAGGTGTGTGTCACCATGCGCAGCATCTCCCAGCCTCGTATCCAGAGCCTCAAGTCCAGGATTTGGGTTTTAAGTAGTGCACTCACGTCATTTTGAAATCTCTCTTTTCCAAAGAAAGAAATATGGAAATAAATCTTCGAGGAAACACTGAATCTAGTGTTGTCTGTATGACTTGATGACTGTATAATGAAACTAACTATTTCACATAATTAATACATGCTAAGAAAAGAATCCCTGCTGTCTGTTTAGAAAAGAAATGAGAAACCCCATGAAAGTCTGTGGAAACTTACAGGCAGAAAGTGAACTTTGCTATGTATCTTGAACCTCAAAGCAGTTCATGTGAAGTAAATAGACCCTAGACTTTGTGCTACTGTCACTGCTGTTATTGTTTTTGTCCTTAGAGGGCAAGAAAAGTGGCATCCAGTGACTTGTTCATAAGCAGCGTATTTGAAACCAGAAGCCCCTGCTTTCTGCACTGAGTCTGGAGCTCCCTGTGCGTCCCTGCCCTCTTCCAAGACAATTCTGATGTCACATACATTTAGTTACAGACGTCTGCGGCTGTGTAGGGAAAGGTGAATGAATTGGAGCGGGTGATGACATAGACCCGGGGTCCGGGGTAGCCTGTGTGTGGCTTTGGAGAGGGGCTCCAGTGTCTAACCTGCACTGTCACTGTTCATGAGCTTGTTAGTCAGGCTCTTCTGGGCCTCCGGATTGTAGGTGCCAGCCAGATTCATGGCAATCAGGATGCTGGGGTTTGGGAAATCTGACCTCATCACCGAGCTCTCCATGAGCTTCTGTAGGCCATCGACCCAGGGCTGCTGTTCTGGGGGGACAGCTAAGAAAAGGAAAGTCACTTGCCACACCCCCACCCTCATCCCTTATTCCTCCCATCCTCATCCCCTTTCCCAGAAGTGTATTTCCCGTGTCTCTTAGGTCTTTTAGCAGAAGACTGGAGAGACTTGAGGATCAAGTGACGGAAGAGAAATGCAAAAAGTGTCAACATTTCTCTTTAGAGGCTCCTTTCATTTCCAGCAATCTCTATCTTTAAAGTGATTTTTTAATGTGCTAACTTTAAGCAATACAGCTCAGAAGCATTTAGTATGGCTTCTCCTTATTTCCTAGAAGTTGCTCATTTCTTTTGCATTCATTTCCCTCTGCTCTTCCGTGAAGAATCTTGATGACTTGAGGCATGCTCTGCTCGGCAAATATTCAAACCTCCCGTGTGTCATAGTTACCACTGTCTTCTTCCAGTAACCAACATTCCTGCATCATAATTCACTCTCTCTCCATAAAAACTGCATGCACTTGACTCTCAGAGAATTAGGCTAGGAAGTCATGGAAGATGAACATGTCGCTATCCCTGACTTATGCCCACCTCATCAGAACTCCTGTAGTGGTTGCTGTTCTGCCTCTTTCTCATCAGTAAAACTGTGCCTGAGATCGCTGTGTCTTTGCCATCAGAACAATCACCATACTCACAGCAAGAGTTTTGGGCTCGGGTGCTGGTTCCTGCCACAGCCCAGAGAACATTTAGAAGGTAGAGGGTAAGCCAAGCCATATCACACTTTCTTGTGCTGTCCACGTCTCCCTTTCCACAGACACCAGTATTTGCTAATGAAGTATGCCTCTGTCTTCTCTTACTTTTGTAAAACAGTCTGCTCCAGATCCAGTCACTCTTAAATACCTATGCTGACCCCTCCTACCTTGATGTAACTCATTCCCATTTGCCTATCTGAGTTTGCTTACTGTATAGGCCCTCCACAGTGTGTAAAGGTGACTTCCAAGCAGCAGAATGATAGGAGAACTGGAGGGTTGGATAATACAGCAAAGACAATGAGTATCTTTTAACAAATTCTTGAGGTAGGAAATCTGGCTAATCTGTGAATATAGATAGACAGGACTTCTCCTAGGCCAATAGCCTCCTGTTGCTTATCTGCAATGATTTCATTAAGGTTTAGGTGTTTGGTAGGCACTAGCTCATTTCATTGTGCAAGCACCCATTTTAGGCTCTTTGGTGGAAATCTGCATTCAGGTAGATATGCTGACTATATGCATTTGAGTCAACCTGGACCTGGGTTCCAGTGAAGATTCCTTGAAGTTGTTTGATTGTTTTTTTAATTTTTATTTTTCCATTCAAAAATTTACACTTCCTCCCCTTCTCCCATTCCCCTCCCACTCCCCCACTAACCTTTCTCCCTCCCCCTCCAGCCTTAAGAGAGGGCAGGGTACCCTGCCCTGTGGGAAGTCCAAGGCTCTGCCCCCTCCATCTCGGCCTAGCCAGGTGTGCATCCAAGTAAACTAGGGTCCCAAAAAGCCAATACATGCAGAAGAGACAGGTCCCAGTGCCATTATCGATGGCTTCTCAGTCCATCCCCATTAGCAGCCACATTCAGAGAGTCCAGTTTGATGACATGCTCGTTCAGTCCATGGTCCAGCGGGATTTGGTGAGCTTCCATTAGATCAGGCACACTGTCTCAGTGGGTGCACCAACCCCTCGTTGTCCTGACTTCCTTGCTCATCTTCTCCCTCCTTCTGCTCTTCAACTGGACCTTGGGAGCTAAGTTCATTGCTCTGATGTGAATGTGGGTCTCTGTCTCTATCTCTGTCCATTGGACAAAATTTCTATGGTGATATTCAAGGCATTCATCAGTGTGACTATGGGACAAGGCTGGTTCAGGCACCCTCTCCTCTGCTGCCCAAGTACCTAGGTGGGGACATCCCCATGGACACCTGGGATCCCCTCTAGAGCCAAGTCTCTTGCCCACCCTAAAATCGCTCCCTTAATGTAGATAAGAAGTTCCCTACTCCAATATCCGCCCTTCCTCCATCTCCACCCTCCCACTCCCCCAAGCTCTCCCCAGTCCTTCCCTTCTCCTTTCTCCTTCCCCCTCTTCCCTTCCCCCAATCCCACCTCCTCCCCTACCCCTACCCCCATGCTCCCAACTTTTGCCTGGCGATCTTGTTTGCTTCCAGTTTCCAGGAGGATCTATATATGTTTTTGTTTGGGTTCACCTT